>OMLM01015834.1:52898-72645 GCA_900302695.1 Helostoma temminkii | reverse complement strand
TAAAAACACCCAAATCTGATGTCATATTACAAAGACAACTGCTCATGGTTATTTTACCGTGTGGTGGTCATCATCGGGCTCCCTCAAGTCAAGACTCTCCCTGTGGATTCGATGGCGGGAGCTGGGTGGAGAGAGGGAGTGCTCTGGGCTGCTGGCTGACAGGGCGTACGGTGATCCAGCTGGACTGTCCTCTCTCAGAGGAGACCCTACAGCAAAGATGTGAACACATGCACAGGGAAGACATGTTAGTGTTTGGACATTTTTTGGAAAGAAAATACATTTTTACAGTGGGTCAAAGCTGAAAACCTTCTGTGCACATTGCAGCAACTTTGGGTTAGATGACAGGCAGAGAACAAGAGTGGGAGTGACAGGATGAAGGACAGATGGGGAGATAGTGAGGGGGAAGTGAGTGACAGCCTGGCCAGATAGTGAGGGAGAGGAGAATGAAGTTGAGCCGGAGATAAATTAATATGAAGATGAGAGCTATCAATCGCTCAAGGTCATTCAAAGTAGATAGCAGACCACACATCCATACGCTCTATCTGCAGGTGTTTTGCAGCTAAACTATAGCAGCCAGAGGACCTGTGTTTTTTTTTAGTTTTTTTTTTTAAGATTTAAAGATCGATGTTATTATAATCACATCTAGGTTTAAGGTTAAAACAATGCCTTTTTTACAAGAACCTTTGAATGTAGCGGAGGCTTCTACTCTCACAGGAAGGTAGACTTCTCCAAGTGAGCGTAGTAAACCAAGTTTCAGTTTATGATCTATTTAATTAAGATTTCAGTAAAACCTATTTCCTCAAGAAGGGTGATAAGGCTTTGTCTTGCTTGTTACTCAGGTGCAGCAAATGTATTTCATTCAAATGTCCACATGAGGGCAGCAACAGCTTTTACCTATATGTGTAGTTGTTCTTTCCTGATATTTGTGTGTTTAAAGCTCCATCCGTCAGTTATTTCAGCCATAATGTTTGTTCAGCAGGTTTCAATAATTTGCTCACAACCATAAATCCAGTCACTTATACTCCAGCTGATTTTGCCTTTGATTCAACTTTTAAAAAATCCTGACTGGAGGAAAATAATTGATTTGTCAGGTAAAACAGGAGTGGCTTCACTGGTGCAGTGCCTTCCCGTCTCCCAGGTTCCCCGCAGCACAGACCCTGAATCATTTTGACTGGGATTGTGACTGGAGGAGTTAATCAAGCAGAAACCTGAAAGTGGCATATTGCTGGAGTTTGCCTTAAAATGTTGTTGATGTGCGAATAGATTATCTATCATTTGATCTCACACCTACCTGCCTGCATTGTCTTCCTAAATAAGTCTCTCACCTTTGTGATCATTCCTCTGCGTGTCCATCCTGTCAAGACTGTCAAGCAGCCCATCGATCTGTGTCTTTATCAGAGTCAGCTCCTTTTTAATCACCTGCAACTCTTCCATGCCCACTGCAGGGACAGTGAGACAGAGAGAACATAAGGCACATTAGGGAATTACACAATGTGAAATTATCTTTACAGAAAGCTTTGAAGATATTCAGTGTTCACAGTTCAATCGTTCGGGAAATATTCCCACTGTTCTCATATCTGCACCCTTAATACTGTTTGGAGCTGGGATAAGTGGCTGATCAGTTTAATTTAACATTTAGACTGAACACAGAGGGAATCAGTTCAACCTGTTTGAAAGCAATAAATCCACCTACCAGCTCCACGAAAACATGTTATATCTTGCTTGTAAAATCTGAACAAAGAAGAATGAAAAAGCTTGTTTTACAGAGGTTTATGTGCCAGACTAGTTCTGTCCAAGAGTAGCAATGTCCGAGAGTGTTGCTGTCTCTGTGAAATTCTGGAAAGACACTATCTTTATGCTAGGTTTGAAGCTACCCCTACAGTATAAAGGTTCATATTTGATCTGCAGAAATTAGAGTGGTATTGATCTGCCAATCTAAGTCTCACAAGAAATTGAATAAACATATTTGTCAAAATGCTGAACTACTTCTACTTCTAAAATGAAAGTACTATTACTAAATGAACAAAACTTCACCATTGTAGGTGTGTTAAACTGAAATTGAATTGACATTGATTGTGTGCAAGGTATTTGCGTTTGTCACTCAATCTTAGCTATAGGTGTCATGCAGCTATGTTCTGAAAACAGATTTTTCCAACTACATTTGTCTCGTTAAAGCAGCATCACAGAAAAAGAAGTGATAGTTTAAAGGCTGCTTGAACTTAAATATCTAATAATTGTGTGCAATCATGTGAGTAAACTACAAAGGATATTCTGTCTGTGATCACTTTGCACTGAAGGGATGAGAGGAAAGCAATTTAATAATCACTGCATGGCTGCATTTTATGCTTTATATTTGGCATTTAAACTTTAAATCAGACTATTTCCTACAGTGGACTTTCAGAAAATAGTGCAAATCTGCAGCATCACAAAGGTGGATGGGATATTATTCTCCTAAAATTTAAGTTTTTTTAAATGTTTTGTCTGATTACCTAAACAGTTTTAACCAGGTCAGCTGTGTAAAATGTCACTTGCAGTTTATTAATATTACTCACGCTTTGCCGTAGTTGAACTAGTGGAGTGGGCTCTGGAGCTTTTGGAGTGGGTTCTGTCTCGACTGCGTCTGTGCCCGGAGGAGTAGGAGGAGGAACGGGATCGCTTGGCCAAACTGGGTCCCAGGGGTAAAGGAGACAAGGAAGCTGGCACGCGCTGGTAGTCGTACACCCTAGAAATTCAGTAGATGCATTTAGAAAATGTAATTTTAGTATGTTTTTGCTGAATATGTGGCAAGGTTCCCTCTGATTTTATGTCATTTAAGTGTTTGCCTGAAATCATGATAAAAGGGAGCCCCTTTATAAAGAGATGGAAACAGTGTAATTATCTACATATTGATAGACAGCCTAGGTGGACAGAAAAAATATATATATTTTGCAGGAAATCTGAGCTCTTCATTAATCTGCTTAACCTTCATCTAGATTGATGTTGAACACAATGCAATGCTAGAGTGGGATTTTCAAATTAATACTGTTTCAATACTGTAGTATTGAAAAATGTTGGAAAGTTGGAGTCAAATGCCTCTTTGATTTGGACAAAGTCCTGATACAGTGGCTGTGAAATAAAAAAAAATGAAAAAGTTTATGTTCTCAAGGGCATGTACGTAAATGTTTTAAATCTCTAAAAGCCATAGATAAAAACAACTGAGTAATGCAGAAAGAAATGAAATAAAGAAACAATATGGCAACAAAGAAAAGCAACCATTCAAGTGTCTTATAGATTAATGTGGATATTTTTATTCTATATTTCTTTATCTTTTACTTTCAATCTCTGTTTCTCTTTCTCTCCCATGTTCTGGCATTGCCTCCTCCCTGTGGACAGCTCCATGTCTCTATCTGTCACTGAATGTAATTGGTTCTGTCAAGGCCAATCAATAGCTCCCCGCCAGGCTAGTAGTGCCGGTGACAGGGGGTGTATCACATTCAAACTCTATAGCAGTTACTGAAACTGTGTTTGTGCATGTGTGTTTTTCAGCAGAAACTGAAGCAGTGTGGCAGAATAATTTGACCTCAACGCTCAATGACTCATTGACCAGGTGAACTACAGGACCAAAACCAACCAAACAACAATGGGCAATGTTGCAGCAGGCAAGAGAATAAGAGCCAATAAGAGCCAGTATGAGTAATTTTACTAATGTTTTTGAGTAGCTGTTGTAGCTGTTAACAGACAGAGTAACTTCGAATTGATTTAGCAATCTGACTAGATGTGGTCACCATGTATCTGGATGTACTTGAACAGAGAATAGAGCAGTCTGAGTGTAAATCATTTCTGCAAAGCCAGGAGAAAGAAAAGTTCCAGTGCTGAGTATATAACAACCCAACAACAAGAAGGCAAGCTGTCAGGTGAAAGGACTTTGAGTTGGACAGTGGAGTAGATTTGCTGATTGAGCCGTTAGTTGGTCAAATGCAGCCTGGCCTTCTGAAAGAAACTCTGTATTGCTTCAGTGTGAAGTCTCTTAGCTTGATGCAGAGGGCTCTGCACACACTGTGATCGTACAGTAGCATTTCTACAAACATCACAATGTCGCTTAAGGATGAAGTACATTAGGCCAACGTAAGCGTGTGAGATTAGAGGCTTTAGGCATTGCCTGTGAGACACAGAGACCAAAGACCTGTAGGAGTTTAAAGTCCTTTAGAGCTGTTTGCAGGGGCAGATAGACAATGTGTTGTTACACCAGCTTTGAAGTATCATCAGACAATGAGAGACTGCAGTAGACGAGTGAGGATTACAGGAAAGTGTGTGAGTGTGTGTGAGAGAGTGTTTGTCTCTGTGGATTAGACCCCACACGGAAAGCAGCTTTGTCAGCCGGAGCTGTTATCTGTGTGTTGAAAGACACTTTTCTTTCACATTCACACAAGAGCACAGCGGACAAAAACAGTCATTTCTCTTTTTCCCACATTGATGTACACAAACAATAAACACAGAAGCAAATATGCAGACAGACACAGTTCCCACGCACTTGCGCCCAGAGGCAAACGCATGTGCGTGTACACATATACTTTCATTCCCGGTGCACACAAACACACAGACTCAGCTGTCAGTAGTGCTAGCCATCAGCACAGGGAATGATCATGCACTGTGTTAAAAACAAATTGAAACTCACCAGTGAAAAAATAAAAAACAAAGATGTCAGTTAATACTCCGAGCAACAGAGCATTGATATATGCAAGAAAGGCAAATGGAAAAAGGTGTGTATTGCGTGTGCAATGTGACTGCCTTTTTGGAGATGTGCTGAGTAGAGTGTTTATGAACTAGGCCTGGGGATGCAGGAAAGTCCCTGATCAATTTCAATGGAGGACCAGTAACACAGAGCAACTCAGAGTAGAGCTCACTCTAACTCATGGTCTTATCTACATAATCACTGCACAAGAGTGTACTCTGCAGTAACAAGGTAAACATGTACTGCAAACTCACTGAGAAATCATGGGAAGTCCCAGATAATGTGCTCAGTTTCAGGGGTCATTATACTGTATAACCCCACTGTATATTAGACAATTTTAGTCTTAGTTACTTTTTTTACCTTAAACTTACACAGACACATAGTACAAACCTACTGTATATACTGTAGTGTGCTATACTGTAAGAAATAAGTAAGTGTATCAGCCATGTTGTCATAGTTCCATCTAGTCATCAGTATTATTTCAGTATTATTTATTTTGTTCTTTGGTCCCTCACCTGTCTCCAGATGCTCCTCCCCTACCCAGCTACACCTGCTTTGTCATTAGCCTCTCTACCACTTATACTGTATAGTAGCCAGTTTCTCCCTGCTTGCAGCTTTTTATTGTAGCTCTCTACACTGTTTCCTACTACATGCATTAAAAGATAGTGGACTGGGTATTAGCTAATAATGTAACAGATCACTTTATACACAGTGTCTGTATAAACATTTAAACACAAACATGACAACTGTCTCTAACCCTAACCAAAGTATTTTTCATGTCTACAGATGAGACTCTGGTCTCGAACTCGGGTCTGCAGAGTGCCAGTCTTGCACGTCTTAATTACTTCAGCCAGAGATTGTAATGAAAACAAAATACTGAACCTGTTTAAGTGAAACTGTATATTTGCAAAAGTTTAGATATATATTCTTGTATATGCACACATATTTCTGTTACTTCTTATGTGTGAGTGAGCTCCTGGCTGTTGAGTAGTAACGGGCAACACTGTAAGCAAAGACTGGATGACTGACAGCTGTGTGGCAGGCATTGATGGGGAGTGGAAACTACAAAAGGCAGGAGGGATGAAGAATCTGCCTTAGCCTCTCTCTTTAGCCTCCTGTGACACACAGACAAGCAATAAGGTATGTGAGCTGCCATGCATTGCTTTTTGACAGTACCTGTCATAGTAGTCATCCTGATAGCTGTCACAGTCCAGGTCGAGTTCAGATCTGCAGGAGATGAAGAGAAAAAAGTGGTTAGTAAATGTTTGTCAAAACCACACATTGCACTTTTCCTTGGATATCGCATATTTATCTTACAAACAGTAAGCCTGGCAGCTGTGACACTGTGTAAAGGGTATGTGTGTGTGACAGTTGCAACAGTTATATGGTGCAATCACTTCATCTGGAAAGAATACAGTGTTTATGATCTCCAGCCAGCTGGAAAAAGACATTGGATTTGTTCTGCAGTGACATCCAATGCGGAAAATCCATAGAAATTGTCTCATGCTCCAACTGTACCACCCACTGAACACCTCCATGTGTGAGCCTAGTGAGGAAACCTGTGAGGCATGCGTATATGTGTATGTGTATGTGTATGAGGGTATCACAGGCAGGTGGGTGATATTACAGGAGTGAATTGATATGGGCTTGTATCTGGTGTGTACCTGTGGAACAAACCAGAGGAAGTGGTGGAGAGAAAAGTGACACTAAGCCAGAGCGAGATCACATTGTCAGACCTCAGCATTCCTCCCTAATCCCCACACACAGTCGCTAATAATCCCTCCATGTTCATCACTCTCCCTCTGTCTCCCTCGCTGACTCACTGTCCTTATCTGTCTCTATGATTCTTTCGTTTTTCAATTTGAGAGCATTACTTACAAGACAAGGATTTATGTGCATTGTTTAAGAAAGAACATTCCTGCATTGTTTCAGTATTGAATATAGATCAGTACATCTTGACATGAAACCTGCTTCAACACTGACATGTTAACACCTTGAGGTGATAATACTCCGTTGTCTCATCACCGTTAATCAATGATGGTCCACATTGTCTTTTGAAATGTTATTATTATAAAAATATCGACTATGAAGACGTCGGTATGTTCTGCAGAGGTGCTCGTCACCATCGAACAACACTGAGCACAGCCATGTCCCCAGTGTTACTTCTATTAATTTCACAAGCAGCAGCTGATCGGTTCTGTGGAGGTGTGACAAGATTTTAACATCTTTCCCCCCCTTTTTTTGATTCTTCACACAACGACTCCCTTCACTTTTTGTTTGTACAGCTGAGAGCAACACAAAGAATTCTTTGAGGAGATTGCCTGAAAGTCTGAGTGGTTATTTCCATCTGTACAATTCACGTGTCACATTCCTCCATGGCTGACTTAATGCACGCCTGAGAGTGTACCTATGCAAAACAGGCATCAATAAGCATTTTGCTGACCCTATATATAAATTTGTTGCTTTGAAGTACACTGAATCTTCTTATACTGTTAATGTGTTAAGAGGAAGAGAAAAATAATTTTTACGTTTTTGTTATGATGTACAGTATGTACGAACAGAATATTGATGAATACTGACGTAATTTTTCAGGACACATATTTTGGGAAACTAACACATCCGGGGTCGTCACCATCTGTTTATCTCTCACTCAAAGAAGTAGCGGTTCTCCAGGTTGTTGTCATGCAGCTCATCTCAGAAAAGAGATATGTTTTTTATATGTGAGGATAAATAGCTTCTCCACAGTAATAACTACTTACACTGTGCACTAAGGTGCACAGAAAAACATCAATATTTAGTGAGCAGCAAACAACATCTGTGTAGGTCTGTGGATTTTGGAGTTGACTGTAATCACATCCCTTCCAGTGTTCCTCTTATGGCTTCTACTCTATATCATACCAGCTGCCATTCAGGGCTCAGGAGACAGGAAACACAAAATAATTTATGACAAGTATAACAAGCCAAAAATGCAAAACATAATTTGAATTCAATATGTTATCCTGATCCGTCTACATGTTGTTTTAACTAATCAAACCATTAGAAATCGATTTTTATGCATACGAGGACACAACAGTAAGAAAGGTATCGCGATTAAATCCTACTTCCACAGCCTGAACAAGTTACAACATACTGAGAGGCAGAAGGACAGAGCAGAAGAGAAGCAGTAACACCACAGCGCCACAGCTGAGCTGAGCTTTCTGTTCTCCAAGTGAATTCAGCCAGAAGAGAGAAAATAACAGCTATTCTCCCAAATCCTCACTGAGGGGGAACTAAGCTGCTGTTCACTGTGTTTCTTTTATACTGGTGTTCACTGGTTTACCTTCATCACTACAGATGCAGCTGACAGAATAATGATCATTATTTTAGTAAAGGCACTGAATTGTATTTTTTTTTTTTAATTTCTTTTATAGTTATTTATTTTAGCCATTTGGCTGTATTTCAGTGTTTCACTTTACTCTTTTGACACATTCATGCCTCTGTTTTTAATTGTTGGACTTCTCCATACACAGTACTTTTTGCATTAGTAAGTAACATATCCATATTACTTAACAATGATTAAAGATGACTTAACTATTAATATTACACCACAACAGAATTAGTTCAGTATAACAATTCTACAGTATAGGTCATATATATCAATTAATATTTACTAAAACGCTTAGTGCTGAATAATTAAACACATCTTCATGGTACAGTAATGATGTGACATAAATGGATGTATTATGTAATTAAATGAAGATAAATATGTGACAGGTACGCACAGCCCATTTAGACTGTATTTACATCCAGAGGATGGAGCCAAGTGCCTGGGTCACTTAGCTGTGAGAATGTGTGTGTGTGTGTTTGTCTGTGTGTGTGTGCAAGAGAGTGAGAGGAGGAGGCAGATGGAGAGCGGGGTCACTAAAGGCTAATTATTTTCTTTTCATAATTTCTCAAGTGCCAAAGCAATCTATTAGATGTGGCCGGCTATAAATCATCTCAGCCTGTGTGTGCTTGTGCGTGTGTTTTTTTTGTGAGCAAAGCGTCCCAGAGATTTCCTACAACATGCACAATCAACACCCACCAAAGGCATAAAACCATCCATTTCATAAAATCTATGGAAAAACCTTGAAGGTGTTTGTACGTGATGAATTATTAGGTATGTAGTTCAATTGGCTTAGAGCTTGACAGATGCAATTTGTTGATACCGACAGTAAATCAAAGTGACATTTTATGTGAGATTCTTGTTTTCTTGGTTGTGGTCACATCTCTGGTAACAAGTGTGATGTCTAGTCCCAATGAAGAACCACACCTGAATCACTTTTTTGTGTCTCTGAATGCTTTGAAGATGGTTTCTAACAGAAAAAAGAGTTTAAGCTCATAACTTTTTTTAAACACTTAGCATTATATAAAGTAGTTTAAGCTTATAAACACCAGGAGCAATCTGGGAAACATCGTCTTGCCAAAGGACACTCAGGGGAGCCAGGTGTTTTTCAGTAAACAACTCGCTCTACATTGTGAGCTCATTTTAAATGAATCTGTCTTTATATATGTACATCTACATTGTGTTCCTGCATGATTGAATGAACTTACATGTTATTAGCGTGTATGCACAGGCACAAATGTTTAAAAACACTAAGTTTGCAAAATCCATGAAGCAATGTAGGGATAATATTATCAAATTTCCCATAATCAATTAAAATAGCAACTTGATACATCACAGTACAAAGCCATGTGAGGCAAGTTTATCGCAGAAAAAAAAATTAGTATCAGTTTTTCATTTCAACATTATTATACACTCATCCACAACCATCATTGATTTACATGAACATTTGGAATTAGGTGAAAAACAGACAAAGTTAATTATTGTCTTTTACTCCTCTGAGAGTACACATTTGAGGGGAAAATATATTTTATGTTGCTTTTACTGTTTTGATTAACATTTCTGTTAATGTTTAATTGTCAAATATTTAGACAAGGCAAGAAACCTGCATGCTCTTCATAAAATCTTTCCACCAGGGACAGAGAGCTGAGAGAAGCATGGTGCAAAAGAACCACCAGGTCAAAAGAGTTATTTCATTCATCTAACTTAATGGCTAATTGAATGCAATGGGCAACACAGAGTAATATATCATATATGTAGATATGTTTAGATATGTTTGGAAATTGTGCATCAAATAAATAAAATATATTACTCACAGTTGTCAGAGATAGCCACTATCAACATTAAAGAGGTCTATTAAAAGAGGCAATATGCTTCTATGTAGGACAACCCTTCTGCATACACTCTGACTCTGACTTACTGTTTTTTTGTTTGTTTTGTATTGTTTGCCAGCACTTTGAATAGTGCTTACATACTTCTTATCACGTTCCATAATACACTAAATACCTATAATCACATGAATACTACAGTCAAACTGTGAGGGATGCTGTGTCTACATTTGATCAAATTCTCACCAGTGTTAATACAAAGACGGATTTGTAGCTGTTGAGTTTGAAAACTGATGTGAACCCCAGCCTGGCATATTATTGACTAAACACTCCAATCCCCAGCTATCATTGATTTCAATGGGTTTTTCCCCAGTAAACAGCGTAATAAACAAGACAGTTGCCAAAAATAATAAAACATAGAGCAAATCATAAAACCAGACCTTGCAGACTAACCCTTCTCTCCTTCACATATCACCGAAGTTGTTCAGTCATGCTTTTTCCTGTTAAGAAATAATTCCAGGATGAAACACATTGTCTCCTTTAAAGTGCTAAGAAATTAATCCATGTCTTTGTGTCTTCACGCCTAGAGTACTGTAATTCTCTATACGCCTGTCTCAGCCAAGGAGCTGCAGCTCATCTTCAACTGCTTCAAACTAACAAAGGCAAAGCACAGAGAACACATTACTCTAGCCTTAAGTGACCCCTCTCCATTTTCTACCAGTGGAATTTAGAATTAAATATAACACTCTGGTAATTACCTGTCAAGTTCTGCAACTGCGTGAATTACCTGAACACATTTCTAAATTAGTTATTCTTGTGTCCAAGTACACAACATAGCAAACTGGGTATTTTGCATGTTTTATGTGTGGAGGTTTACCTCTTAGATGAGATCATTCCATTTCATGGACATTTGATGAGCACACTTTTTATTCTGTCACTTTTTCAATTTGTTCCATTTGAGATTTTGTATTTTTCTGTATTAAATCAGTATTAAGCCCCTCTACTGAGAATGTGCTATATAAGAAATATAACAAGGAATAATAATCCAGAGAGAACACATGTGTAGGTGTGGTATAAAGCCCACACCTACACAGAGACACAACATCATGCAGTCACGAAGAAATGGGATTACAGAGTGTAAAAACTGTGAAGTGGGATTTTTCTTCTTGTCCTGCCAAAAGGAGAAAAATGTGAAAACTATATTTGTGATTGACTGATTGACAATTAGGGGAGAGGTGGAAAGAGAAATAGAAGAAAGAGACACTGGATTTTTAAGGTGAGTATAATCAGGATGAGACCAGAGAAGCTTTGATCAGGGAGATGGCAGCTCATGCTCCATTTGAAGCCCTTTTCACATATGCACTCAGACATTGTCTGGAGAATCTGATGCGGGCGAAGCAAAGTTGTGCATTCACACATCCAGCACATTCCATTTTTCCCTTTCATTTAATCTCTGTTGCTGATATTCCGTCCATTTCACTCACATGCATGATTTCTTCCTTTCTTCTTTTAAAAAAATAAAAGCCACCAGAGATGAACTCCATTTACCCCTATTTGCATTTCTGAACACATATTAAAATAATGGACGCAGAGAATTACAACCAAACTGTATATCATATCAATAGTGCCATGAAAAACAAGGCAATCATCTCCATCCATTAGCTGTACCCACTTACCTTTGGCGTCACAAGGGGCAGGACACAAGGTGAGTGGCAGGGTATTTTGGTCAACAATGAGAGAGACGTGTAAGGACAGACGCAGGTTTAGACCTAGAAATTTCTTTCTCTGAGCTGAATGTGCTACCACACTGCACCACCATGCAACCCATTCACCTCCTTCAGTGTTAACTGTTAGAGACTTTTGTACTGTTTACACTGCATTAACTACACTCTCCCTTTAATATCTGCTGGTCCATTGCAGGCAGTAATGCAAATGAAGAGACTGCCTTGTGGCTATACTGAATTTTCAGAATTTTGTAATGATGTTAATTTTTTCATCTGGCATTATTCGATATTCTCATTGTTTTCTTATTGTTTATCTAAAATTTCCCTATAGTAATATCATGACATTTATTGATTCCACACCACTAAAGATTTTTATTATTGCCAATCCCTACACACACACACACACACACACACACACACACACACACACACACACACACACGTGACAGCTTTCAGAATCTCATCATGACAGAGAACTAATATTTGTCAAGTTGCACCTTAAGAACCTATTTAAACATGCTGCATTCACACACTCTGATGCTCCAATCAATAACATGTCCAGAATAGTGGCAAATCAATAACACATCACCGTGTAATCTACTCTTTGATAGCCTTTGCTGGTTGGCTCACTGGTCTGCATCACTTGGATATATTGTATGCACCATAGAGCAATGATATAGAGTTACAGATCCAAGCATGAGAGGTACTAGAGTAATGCCTACTCAAACAGCCCATAAATTTATATCTTGTATGCATCAAGGTTAAATAATGTCGGAGAAATAGAGGTAGACATAGATGAGGGTTATGTGTCAGATTGCGCGCATCCTTTCTCACTTTACTTTAAGTAGCCCTGAATGGCTGACAGCCCTTTAGGTGTGATTGCAGCAACACAGTCAGATAGAGTCACCGAAGAGCAGTGCATTGATAGAGAGGAGCTGGGGAGTGTTGCTGCATCAATAACGCACTGAACCAGAGCCAGGAGTACAGGTGGAGCATTACAGTCAGTGCATATCAGACAACAGGCACACATCTGGGAACTAGAGGCAAAATAAAATGTGTCCCATAGGAGATTTTTTTTACTTCTATTCTATCTTATCTATTTGTCTACTGGGATGCATTCCTTATGTCCTCTTTTGAGTGTCCTCATCAGTGGTAAAGTAACACTCGAATAGCAGGAGGAGACAGTGCCACCTTGCTAGAGCTCTCAAATAAGAGTGGATAAAGTGAAGGGGACAAGATGAATTAGAAATGAAGTGTTTTTTAAAGAGACAAAGCTGAATGGGGACAGAGAGAGGAATGAGTCAGATTCTCCTGCAGCTGTCAGGGTGCGGACATTCCTGACTGATACACTGGGCTTGTAGGATCAGTCGTGGCAGGGACGAGGTGTGGCATAGCATGGGAGTCAACCAGCTACAGAGCTGTCAGAGTTAGAGTTAGAAATAATGAGCAAGTCTCATGAATCAGCCTATTTTAGTGCGCCACAGAGCAGTGACAGCTTATGAAACAGTGAAATACATCAGTCTCACACAACCTTTAAATGAATAGGACAAAAGACACGTCATTACAGTTTATAACCATTAACCTTAATTTCAACCTTTGTAGAAATCTTCTGATCGTGTCGGAAATTAAGAAGTTCAAAGGAAACAGAAGTTATAAACATACAAACATAAGACAAATTTATCAGTGACAGGAAACACAGTGATGCTGCAGTTACAGTATGGAGGAAAACAAAAGCAGAGTATAGAAGAAGAGAGTAGAGGAGAGGAGAGGAGAGGAAAGGAGAGGAGAGGGGAGGGGAGGGGAGGGGAGGAGAGGACACTGCTAATAGCTCTGCACTGTCTAAATAAAAGATTAACATAATCTACCTTTCAAATCAGATGGTGTTACAGGTGTTTACTATGATTAAAAGCCCAAGAGCTTTTATATTAATTGCTCATTTAGTTGTCTGAATAAATTCATAACACTGTCCATGTTTTGCTGTCATAGAGAAAAAAAAAACTAATGCACTCCAGTATGAACAGGCACTGGCCAGTCTCTATTTGACAAAGAAATACAAAGCAGGGAAAATAAACAAGATTACAGAGTCAAAATCTGAAACCCATTAACTTTTTGTGGTTTCTGAATGTACAGGCATGCACTGTATGTGGTTGTAGGTATGCCTGCACACCATATAAATTTAACTTCAGCTAGGCATACATGTGCTGTAATGCACACACTTAGCAGTGTCAACAATGTATAATCCTCCTAGAAGGAGAGTGTTTGGCTTGGGATAAGTCCAGTGAAGTCCTTCTTCATGACTTCAGACCATCTGCTTAAAAAAAACACTGCTTAACAAAATGGATAAATGATGCAACTTTATTTTGAAAAATTAGTTTGACTTAACATTTGAATTTGAAGCTAAAAGTAGCTAATATAGTTGAAAAAGAAAGGCTGGTTAACGTGCCAATTACCTCTTGGTGATGCCGGGCATGTACTTCTTAGTGTGAGTGTGTGTGTGTGTGTGTGTGTGTGTGTGCGCACGTGTGTGTGTGTGTGGCTTCTCTCCAGGAGGGCCAGCTGCTTTAGCTTGGTTCCATTCATCAAAAGTTCAGGGTCTCGCTGGGAGAATTAATTGGAAATTTCAGGATATTTAACGCTAATTAGCAGCATTACACAGGAGTAAGGTGACAAGTGAGATCCAGGGCCCTCACAGAGACCTCTCCCCTCCACCCATTACCTGCAAAGAGCACGAGGAGCACAGATCAAGGCAGCTCTTCTAACAAAGGCAACTACTCCTGTCAAATCCGTCTACTGCTGCAGTAAACCATCAGCTGCCTGGAGTAATTAATCCTTCCAGCCTTTTCAACTCTGTCAAGCCCCTACATGGTTTTCATGTCCTGAACTATGCTGTTGTCCTGGAATTACTGAAGAATTAAAAGCTAAAAGTCATTTCAGCTCAATTTCATGAAGGGCAAAGCAGCATAGTTACACTGAGCTAAAATTAACTTGCATTTGCTCATTACCAAAAAGATATTAGAGAAGAGACATTGTCTTGTCAATCCCATTCTCTCTCTCTGGACACCAAGACAGAAATGTTTTGGGGATATCAGGGGCAAATTATAAGCTGCCATTCAGAAATGGTCTCAAAAGAGCCATCTGTGGTTTTAACTGTGATAGACAAGGCTGACATTTGCTGAGTCAACCTCAGACTGCAGTCTACGATCCTCACTGGACAAAATTTTAACCTCGGCTAACAGCAACCGTGGTCAGTCAACAACCTTCGTGTATCTGCCTCATTCTTGTGAAGACAGAGTTTGAGAGAGGCAGAGAAATCAAAAGTGAAGAGACAAGTGTACAGAATTAAGTTTGTTGTAGATTTCTCACAGAGAACTCACTTTTCTGTGCTTAATTGTGAATATTTCTGGAGTGCATTAATGGAGATTTGGTGAAAGCTCAGTAAAGAAGATCTTTTACACTTATATGTTTTGGGATTCTCTACTTCATCATTTCCGCTTTCTCATGCTGTCAAAAACTCCTCCTCCATTCAGTCAACATGTGTAACCAATAACTTTTCTTCCCACCTTTCTCAAGCCAATCAGCCCATCCAGTCCATTCTTTAAATACCACCTTGTTCTTTCATTCTGCCTTTTAGACCTTTGTGCGTGCAACCCTCCTCCACCCCATCGCCACCTTATTTGAAGGGGACCCAGGCATCCAAATACAGTTCCATCTTCCATCTGCCCCCACAACACCAGCATCTAGACCCCGGGGGTTCACCTTGATACCTATCTTGCTGACCTAGGAGTTGAAAGGCTGCTCTCATGATGTTCTATCAATAAAACATTTCTCTCCTCTCTTCTTATTGTACTAACAGAAGGTAAAAAACACTTTAATACTGCTGTTTTGGATTTAAAAGGAGAAATATTTGTAACATGTTTGTAGTGGTGATAGTTAAGGTGTATATGTCCAAAAGACCAAAGGTAAAAAAAAAGGCCTGTCCTGCTTTTGCTGCAACATTAAGTAGCATATGTTGGTTATCAAACAACTTGTGCACCAAGCATTGTGGCAATGCGAAGGCCAAGCCATAACAAGGTGCCCTCTTAATGATTTGTCTTTACGTCACTGTCTTTGTATCATGGTGGTTGATCATGGAGGTTTCCTCTCCATGCGGGATTTCTTTAGATTTAAACGTGACTAGTATTATTTCGTATTGTGGTGCATATGTGCACAGTTTTCTAACTGTAGTCACAAGAGTCACTAGGGTCTTTTATATACTGTAGTCTTTGAACAGGCAGTCACTTGTACCCACACACTCACACTTTTTTATATTCACACACTCATCTTCATTTCCTCTATTCCTCTGGCTAACCCCCATTACCCCTCTGTGCTGACAGAGAGCTTTTCCAGTCCAGGCCACAGAAAAGGCTCTCCTGCTTCCTCCCAAACGCTGACATACTCAAACACACCCTTCCCCTCCTCACTCTTTTCACTGCACTCGCCCAGTCTCTCATTTCCTGTATTGCTTCTCTCACTGCTATCTCTGTGCAATTCTGCAGCTCTGTCTGTCATCAAAATAAACTCTCAGTGAGCTTTCTGTGTGTTGTGGTCTCTGGTTTTGCTTTAAAACCTTGCTGTCAGCTTCACTCTGTCAGCAATGGAAAGTGAGAAAAAGTACTGTAGGGATCACAGTTCTTTAGTAACACAAATGAGACACTGTCCAATAGTAAATTTCACAGGAAACTGTGGCATGTGCATTATGTCCTGAGTTCCTATACTGCTAGACTGGATTTTCTTTGTGTTTTCAGAGATACCATCTGATGAAAGTCACTATTGAACAATTGTTTATGGTTTTATTTTTTCACTCTGCCTGGAGAGGCAGGTTGCTCTCCTAAGCTGACTGACTGTCTTAACAGCAAACTCGTATTGATCGTCCTTCCTCAGGCTTTTCACACAGTCTTGCTGAGGACACATTAAATGTTTTATAAGTCACTAAGAGCTCCAGGCCTCAAATCAGACCTGTCTAACTTTAAATATATTGACATATTGTGCTCGTCTAAACTTTTATTTTTTGAAGAGTAGCCATAAGTGTGTACTGATGCCTAGGCAGCGTTTGTTTTTTTCTGTCTACGCTCTTTGTGCTGTGCTAAACACTGGGGTGCATGTGTCAGTGTATGGTTGTGTTGGAACACACAGAAACACTGAATCGGTGTGTGCTTGTGACTGTGTGTGGGGTTTGGGTGTGCGTGTGTGTACAGGGACCAGGCTCGTCCTCTTTCTGCCCTGGGGGCTCAGAGCCCATTTCCTGTTGTGCAGTGTGATAAGTTTCCCTGTCAGATCCTCCCAGCACTACTATATTTCTGATAAGCTCCACTGCTAGTTTTCCCGACCTCTGGCATAGAGATCAATTTGAGATTGATTCAGAATGCCCTGCTGGGCCGAGCTGGAAGATCAATTTGAGATGGATTGTTCACGCCAGGGGGCCAATGACACACAGTGCAGTGCTCACTTGCTTTCCCTTCTTTGCTTCCTTCACCCCTCACTCTCCATGACTGCTGTTATTTCTTTCTCTCGCTTTTTTTCTCCTATCTCCTCCTCTCTCTTTCACTTGTTTCACACCTTGCGTGTTTTAACCCCTTTGTATCAGTCCTTATTCACTCCTCCTTTTCTGCCTCTCCCAACTGTTTCCTTTACTTTTCTTCTCCCAGGGTAGAATAGGCAGTATGGATAGAGATGTCTTCATTACCAGAGGGACCAACCCTTGTAGAGTGATGAGCATGCAGGACAGGAGAGATAACTCCTCTGCCTATGTAATGCATAGAACCACACGATAAATGGATATAAACCAATGTAGCCACACAAACACACTGAATTCAAACAATATTTTTATTTTCTCGCTCATGTTATTGTGTTTATACAGGCCCTAATGCCTTGAGCTATTGATGTCACCATCAGTGGCTCATGACCTTATCTCCACAGACCATCATGTCTACAGCCACCATATCTCTTTCCCTCTTCTCTTCATAGCTCTCTCTCTATACACCCATCTCCTATCTTCAGTTTTTCTCTGCTGTCTCAAAGGCTTTGGCCCTGAAACAGCAGATGCACTTTCCTCCTTGCTCTGCACAGAGTGACCTTTTCCCCAGCAGTACATCCCCCTCTGACTGCGCTGACCTTTACCTACAGTACAGCCCCCGTCTCACAGGAATGGACTGCAGACAGCACATCGTCTGTGCATCCATGCAAAAAGAAAAGGAAAATAGAGCTTACACTGTAAAATTTATGCTGTAGTGAAAGTGGAAGGTACAGCAGGGTTTGATGAAAAGTTGGGGGTTTGATGAAATAGCAATTGGTTATACACACAAAACACACATAAGTGGATAAGTGAGACAAGTTTAAACTCTGCCTACGTTCTCCGCTACTGACCAACATTTCATCACAGTGTTTCTGATGTTAATACCGCATTCAAATCTGTTGGAGGTGCGAATGAACCATGATGAACACACAGATGCACTGTGGGTCTGGATGTTTTACTTGTTAGTCATAAGATCAGACTGGCCACATGCTGTCTGACATGGCCAGAACAACATTGCTAAACAGTTAAAACACTGATATATTAGTCACACAGGCCTAGAACTCTCTCCACACTTCATTTAACTTCATTTTACCAAGGTGCCTACATAAGCAGAATGGCCCTGCTATTTCTGAGGGAAAAACTAAATGGCGAGAAATTCGTCACTGAGAACTGCAGTGAGTGCTTTTCTGTATACAACAAATGAACAACACAAACCAGTCATGCTGCAGTAGATGATTTTT
The DNA here is from genome assembly GCA_900302695.1 of Helostoma temminkii. Lineage (NCBI taxonomy): Eukaryota > Metazoa > Chordata > Actinopteri > Anabantiformes > Helostomatidae > Helostoma > Helostoma temminkii. The sequence goes on along the minus strand of OMLM01015834.1, from coordinate 54,228 downwards.
CCTCTATCTGTGTTTTACCTTGTTTTTCTTTATTACTTCATTTTCTGAACATATATAAAATCAATCAAATATCAACCAAATATACTTGCTACATTGACTTCTAGCTGAAATGAGCCAACGCAGTTCTTTTACATTATGTTCTTTTATGAAAACTAATGTGGTAGCCTGCTAGATGGATGAATGCTCATGTCACACAGTCATAGGCATGAGCTCACACTAAATTCTTGCATGCACAGTGGACTATTTAAGTTTTTTTTTTTTGTTGTTTTTTCAAAGCAACAAACTACTATTTTTGTCACAGAAGTACATTCAACAGTGACAGTGAATTGCTATCCCCCAGTGTGTGGCCCTCTGTAATATGCAGTCCCCCCCTTAAATAATGCTTATAAGTGCCATTTTAAAAATGTTCATGACATCATGTGTGCCAATGTAATTGTGGCTGGATGCCATAACAGCTGACAGTCAGCTGCGTTTTAACAATCAGCAATGTTATAGATATATGGCCAGCAGATTGAGCTTGTTCGTAAAAAACAGTTAAACATTGTTTTCTTTACTGCAGACTGCCTCCTGTGCTATTTCAGTGCCGGTGGTGGTTTTGCAGATGTCCACCAGCCATGAATCAGGCTAGAGACACATATGTGATTTGTAAAAAAAAATTAAAGGTGTTACATAGAAACACATTGGATGGAGGTACATGTGACTAAATTATAACAGCTTTATACACTAGTTTTACACCTCTATTCTCAATAACGCCATAATGAGTCTGGCATAAAAAGATACATTTTGATTATTGCAATCTCTGCCTTTGTTTTAATAGTTGCTCCAACGCTCTTCAGTGACCGATTTTCCTGTCATCCTTTTACTCATTTTGCTAATATCTGCAATAACATTAGCCTTTAGATTATGACACACTTTGTATTACATAGGACAGATCGAGCCCAAGTGCATCTGGCAGCTGCAGAGTTCATACCTACTTGAGCCTATATGACAGATGGGCCTACTGCATGTTTCCATCCTAACTCAAACTCCTCTATGATTGGTCCCTCTGATAATTAAAACAGATGCGAGAATATTAAAAGAATGAAGTGCACGGAGAAAGCAGACAAAAATACCAGAGACCAGATGCTACACTCTGCCAGTACGCATTTAAGCCAGTCCCCTATCCTCCCTCTCTGCCTTGCTTTTTCGCTTCTCTACTGATATGCAAAATAGAGCAGATAATAAAATGAGCACTGTACTTGATAACCATGACAAAGGCTGGGCAAGAGGTTTGCACAGAATGTTTTCATAGTTTGGATTAACCATTAAGGATAGAATTAAAACTAAAAGC
>OMLM01015834.1:37394-52878 GCA_900302695.1 Helostoma temminkii | reverse complement strand
GCTAAAGCAAATGTTAGACAGTGGAGTTATTTGTCCTTGTCTTTGTTAACAGTAATTTGCTATAAAGCTAAGAGGTAAGAAAAGACAAAACACTACTTAAGGCTTTGTCCTAACTAAACAATGTCTCTTAAGACGTGGGTTAATGCAAACATACACTGCTGAGTTCTTTCCTCTGGCACCTGAGCCTCTCTATACAGGCCACACAGTCCAGTGAGCTTTTGTAGTAGTGCATTGGAGCATACAGAGGCCACGGCTGCAGCAGCAGCATCATCTGGACTGTGAAATGCCTGCCACACTATCTACCCCATCTCTCTTACCACAGCTGGGACTTGCCAAGCTAGAGGGGTCCTATGACAGTCAGGAAGCGTGGACGATAAAAGATGACAAAACCCTCATGTTGTCAGGGTCCCTCTGGAGCAAAAGGCTTTGGGGGAGACATATGAAAGAGTTGCAAGGAGATGGGAAAAAACTACAATGCTACAATAGGAAAAGAAATGAGTCGGCATGCATTAAAATAAATATTCAGTATAAGACAAAAATGCATTTTATTTAGCTCTAGACAGACGTTGAATTTTTTATGCTTGATAATCCAACTTTCAGGGCATAATAATAGTTCAGAAATGCTGGCAACAAGTATAGTGTTGCACCAGTGGATTACATTGCTTTAGCATCCTACACATGGGTTAGAAAGTTTGTTCACAAAGTAATCTAGGCCACAGGCAGTAGTGTTTGTTGGACAGCCATGTGAGAACAGTGGGAGGAGGGAGGAGACGGGGCACTTTGCTGCCAGCAGCACAAAGCAGGATTATTGGAGTCTGGACAGAGAGATTTTTGGTAGCTGTTTTGCCATGATTTACATTTGTGACTTTAGCTACAGTATATTGTAGTTTCTGCTTGGGAAATAATATTGTGGTCTAGTGTCATTTTATACGTATAATTCACTTATCACTTAATTTATTTAATTTTACGAGTACAATATACAAATATTTTTTTCCTAGAACTCAAAAATGGCTGCCATGTAGGGAAAAGGATAGTTAACTCTAGCTTTAGCTGTGTGCTTAGTTGCTAAATGTGCCACTATGTACAAAAAAAGGGGTTTAAAGTTTTATTGCTGAAAAAGCTGTCTACTGAGAGTGAGAGTGAACCAAAAGAGTAAAGATCTATGCTGGGCATTTGATCAATGGCCTGAAAGTTACTGTAAAGCTCCCTAAAGTCAAGAGAGCTGCACATTGAGGAATAATTCTTTGTAGGTGCATTAATACTACGGTGGTGACCACTTTAAGTCCATGTCATCTTTGTAAAAAATCAGGCAGGCTACGTCAAGGCTAATACCTCAGGTGTGTTCCATTTGTGGTTAGTCATTGTGCGTGTGTGTACTGCATGACCTGATTAATGCATGGCCGCATGCTGTGGAATAACTACATGATGGAATGGGCAAATAAGGTCTAGAGGTTTAATATTAGTGAGGCAGCGAGTTGAGGATGAAGACCTGGCAAAAAGCTGCATTAACTGGTCTGGAGGACATGATGTATCATTTTAATATTTGTATCTTTATGAAACCAGCAGAAGGGAATAGAGTTACTAGGGATAGGAACATATTCCAGTTATGCTGAATAATAATTTTCACTTTTTCACTGGTTAGGTTTGGCAACTTGGCATCAATATTATTACATATGTTAGTATTCATTTTCTATTCTTTTTGCATTTTGGTGTTCATGTCCTACAAAGCATTTCAGTATTATTTATTATGTTTACCTCAGTTGCTTTAAAGAGTCAGTTTTTTAAGTTATATTTTTTAGTTGAGATATCCTCTATAACTTATCTTCAAGTGGCAAGGTGCTGTCAAAGTCTCCTGTGACACAGACTCCCAGAACAACACTGGCAGTGCTGCAGAGATATTCAGTTGTACGTTTCTGAGTGAGGCTCTCCCTTGTGAGGATCTTTCTTTTAATTATCTGCTGTAATTATCCGCCACTGTTAAAAAACGCCTTGTGTGCCCGTATGGATGCCATTTTGCAGCTATTTCTTCTGCAATGTCATCTTTGTAAGTGTCTCAACATACAGTATATTTTAGGTGCACAATATGTTTTGAATTATTTATGCGTCTCATCTATTTTTTCATTTAGCAATGTTTAGAAATCCCCTCTCTTATTGTCTAATACAATATGTCGACTTCAGAGGACATGCAGGACAAAGTGCATTGTTAAAATAATTGACATAAGAGCCAATAACTTCACAGACACACTACACTAGTACGTTTTGTGGTCTGTTCTCATTAGAGGAGCTCACTCCTACAGAAGTGCAACCAGAGTAAAGGATACAGTTCAAGGAGAGAGTCGGAGGTAAGACTAATGAACGCATGAATGAGTTCTAACTGTTGTGCCTTTTCCCACCACACTCCACTCCCTTCACCAGCTTTCTAAGCTCACAGTTGTTAGTGTAGCTCCACGGCACTTTATTGAACCGTCAGCAATAAACACTAATCAGATCCAATCATATGTGTGCACTACATCAACAGATAGATTAAAAAACGGATTGATTGAGACAGCACCTCTGGCTAAAATCAATAGCAGCAACGTTTGCAGCTGGTACAAAGCTAATAACGAATAATGCTGCATTGATTGCAACGCTGAGGTGCAGCCATTGAGTTACAGATAAAGGTTTTGTACTTACCCATAAGCGGTGTTGCTAGTCCTCTTACGTGCTGCCCTGGAGCGGCTGGACTTCAACTCCCCACTCATACTCATGTCTGCAAGGAAGTACAACCAATTAACTTTGAACTGATACAGTAAGGAGCATCATAATGCACAACGCAGCAGTGGCACAAAGAACAGACTGAGAAGAATGTTCAGATGATTAACTAACCTTCAAAAACTACATTCCCTGGTCATGTTGATCCTACACTCAAGTTCTTTATTTGATCAAACTTAACCTATTCTGTTGTAGTGGTTGTTGTCATCTGACATAATAACAAATATTGGCAGACTGACAGTGGTTGTTTTTCACACCTGTCTTCTATCACTCTCCCTTGATTGCTTCTGCCACTCTGAACCAGCTGTTCCAAGTCCGTTTTTGTTTTTCGTCTGCAAGCATACAACAGAAACCTGGTACAGCTTTATACTCTCAAAAGCCAAATACCATTTCTCTCCATTTTTGCATGTCTCTCTTGCAAATACCACCATACACACGTTCCAATGGGCCAATTAACGAACGAGCCATGTTGATTACAGGACATGCCAACAGCTCACACCTCATGCTGTGGTGGCTTGGCGTGGATTTACCAAAGGTGAGCACAGGAAAAAAAAAAGGTAAGGAATGGAAAGAAAAGAGCAGAGGAAAGGGGAGGAGAGACAGGAGAGGAGAGGAGGCCAGTCTGACATGGACAGATGGGTGGTGAATGGAGTGTGACTGGGCCAGCTGCACGTACACTCACACAGCATGACTGTCAAATGGCTGGAAGCTACAATTAATTAAGTATGGGTCTGAATGTGTGAAAAGATATTTAGACATGTGTATGCGCATCTACCCCCCACAGCAGAGATAATTTTCTGACAGTTTATAGTCAAACAATGACCTGCTGGATGGTTTCTCTGCAGCCAAGACTCTGCTGGTGAGGAACTGGCTACTGCTGCTGATGAGTTAACTATTACTTGTCTGAGCCTTGCACACTACAACTGTAGTAGATGTGATGTGAGAAATATGGATACAATGTAATTTAAGGATATACTTTAAATAAATATATTTTAATATGATCATCTACCAAATAGAAATATTAGTTGTTACATTCACTTCACTAATGTCTAAAACATATTAAAAACTTGTAATAAATCCTCAAAGATCAGAATTATGCAATTTAAGGTCATAAATATCACAAATGTTAATGTAAACTCTCTCTGATAAATGGTTTCATACCTTGTAGCTTATGTATATCAACATTCCACATTTTTTTGCACACTTGCACAGTTTTCATGCAATAATAATTTAATCTTCGTTTACTAAGATGTGACAAAAAATTTACACCATGGCAGGAATTATGTGTATCAGAAACAATTGTTTGAAAACATACAAGACCGTTCTTCATCTACACAGACTGGGGATTATGTGGCAGGAGGAAATAACATTTTAGTTTTATGATATTTTGCTGAGCGACATGACAACTGTATGATTGACTGCATGATGAAGCCATTACACAGGAAGAGAGGGGAGGATGCTGCTGAGCACAGCTGTCTCACACTACAGGAGCAAATCCTCAGGAGGTAATCAGTCTGCTATCTGATAAACAAAATCCTATATGCTACAATTAGTTTCTCCAGACTTGACATTCACATCCACACACACCCATACATATGAACATATATTTTCTTTAAATTAATAAATGATAGATTTAACATTGTAAATTGCGATTCATTCGCTGTTTTGAGGTTTAAGTTAAATTTTATTTGTACAGATAAAACATTAAACTGTGAACTCTGAACTGTTGTGTCTTTACAAAGTTGATGGATGTTTTACATTAGAATGGACACACATTGACAATGACTTGATGAAAACTAGGATGCCTTTCCTCTCTGTTTTATCATTTGTTGGTCCCTGGCTACACAGTCTTACATACATATTACACATTAAGCTCAATGATTGTGTTGACAGTGACAATGTTGAATGTGATAATAATGGTAATTTATGGTGTCTTGCATTTGAATCTAAACAGCAATTTCTATCATAACATTTTCAACTGTTTATGTCTACCAGGTATTAAAGGGCATTAATGCTGTGCCTCAGTTGAGCCTCGTCCAGTTCTCTGTTAACTTTATCTGATTAATTTGTATTCTTCCTCATTAGAGTTTGGTTTAGGTGAAAAATTAATGAAGACAACTCAGCATTTGACGTTGATGTAAGTAAACTATTAAAACTAAATGTATGTCAACATGTTATGTGTGTTGAAATGTTTTAAGGCCTTGGTAAGTTGATGTTGCTCCTCTGTTGTCTACACAACTATAAAAAAAAGTACAGTTTTGATTATTTTGCCATTCCTCTGGTATATTTACCTCTTCATTAGCATATACTGTACTATGCTAGAATGCATCGAAGAAAATAAATTTACATTTTAACTGGCTGTATAGTGAAAGTGTTATTTCTGTTATTTGGCGTAATAATATTGACTTGTGAGCCCTTATTTCCCCCACAGAATAACTGAATCAGGGAAAAACCCCAAAAAGGACAGAAAGATCAAGTAATAGAATTATCAAACAGACTGTATGTTTGTAAAAGATGAGCAAAGGGCACTAGAGGACACATGAAGGTCACACGCTATCATACATAATGAGTTATAAACAACTAGCTTCTGCCACAGTCTACAGTCTGTCACTGTGCTTTGTATTAACAGATGTCAGGCTGAGTGCTAGACTGTTGTGTCATACTGAGCTCAATCATGCTACCTGGGAACAAAATTACACGGTAACAATGTGGAAAAGCATTTATTTTTCATCTTCAGAAAAGGCAGAAGCAGGAGTGTGGGGTGTGAGTGCTTCAACTGACTGTAAGGCCTTTACAGACTCCAGTCAATCAGCATCCAACCTGTGCAACTGTCCTTGAATGCTTTAGCAGCTGAAAGAAATCGGCTCCGTCTGAATCTGTGTTATCACGTCTGTATTCACTGAAATAAAATTCTCTAACACAATCAATCGGATATTTTGTTGTTCAGTCATGCACTGTAAGACTCAAAAATGAAGCATCAAGGAAGTCAACATGAATTGGGAAAATCTGTGTAAACTAGGCCTTTTAAAGACTTTTGCTTACTTTTTGCCTAACCTTTTGTACAGATTCACACAACCACTATTGCTGTTTATTTACACTATAAGTTGGCTTCAAACTCATACTGACACATACACCAAAACTGTATATAAGAATCTATAAATTACTACTTTTTTTTTATAATTGGCACATTGTGGACATAGTGATATGGAGGAAATGAGACAGATAAAAATATTGCTCTTCTGTCTTCTGTTAAGATCATCTTCAGTTTTTCACACATGGTACATTTTCATGTGTTTTTCAAACAGCTAATTTCAAAACAGAAAACAAAGGCTTAAGCTGACACACACACACACACACACTGAGAAAAACACTGTTTTGTAATCCTGCAGGCACATTGTTATTTTCTCAAACATTCCCCCGAGAAAGATTAAAAAAAAGACAGAAAACCTTTGCAACAATCATTTAAACTAAAACTGTGACTGCAAAATTGATTTCAGTGAACTGACTTTGGCTGATGTAAGAAACAATTTCATTCTGTGGCTAAAATTTCTAGTGCATATTTTCTGTTATTTTCTTTTTGTATATTGAACATTTCCTTACATTAGCGAGACCTCTTTCAATCTAATTAGAAATTAAACATGTTATTTTTAATCATCTCCACTCAGAGCAAAGCTGCCGACGTGTAACACCATTTGCTTTAAAGCACAGGAAAGAATATGTTTTTGAGTTCATCAAGCACAGTGAATTTCTACACAAGCATTAAACTTTTTGTAATTTTTATCAAAACTGCATTGTCTGTAATCTACAGTCACACAAACTTGCTTATGTTTACAATATTTTATAAATTAAAAAAAGAGATGCAACGCTTATCTTGTCCCCACAGCGTTTAAGGCATCACTAGTCACAAAGTCACAGTCTGGCACTCTGTAGGAAATATAATTTGTCAAATGAAGATATAAAAGTACATTGTATTACTTGTCCATTCTGCCATTCTACATATTTTCTTTTTCCTTATTGCAACAGTTCAGACTTAGCACCAGTAGCAACCGTGAAGCTTTAAGTTTCCACTCTCAGGGACGGCTGCAGTGGAAATACATATACACATCATAAAACCTAGCTCATAACACTAAAAGATCAAGAATGTAAATTAGACAGGAAAGATAAAGAAGGTTGCGAATATATGGCATGTTCAGAGAGTCTTTGATTAACTTCATAACACTGAAGATTAGATCTTTACACCATGGCAGAGGAAAATGAGGCAAATGAAAAGCTATTGCCAGAGGTGTGTAAACTACACAAGCTCAAAAAAACTCCGCTACAAGTTGAGGTACCCTATAATTTCTTTACTCAACTAAACGTGTTAAAGTACATTATCTAAATTTTACTTAGAGTACAAAAGTAAAAGTACTCTTCTAAGAAAGCAGTCGATTTTAAACTGTGCTGAATTTGTTGCTGTCTGGTCCAGATCGGTTTGATTTTTCTCAAAAGTGAAAATGATGGTAAAATGTGTAGAATGACTGTATAACAAAAACTGAAGTTGGTAAAGGTGATTTTAACCACCTTATGTTGTGACATGGGTTAATCCATAAATTGCGGAATAAAATCAGCATTTTATTAGTTTAGAAAGATTTTTATAGGAATCTAAACCAGCAAAAAAGTAACTGGTAATTAATGCTGTTCAAATAAATGTACTGTAGTCAGTACAATATTTTCCTCTGACTTGTAGTCAAGAAAAAAGTAAAAGTAACATAAAATCAAACATAAAATAAAAGTACCTCAAAATTTAACCTAAGTATAGTACTGTACTTGGTAAGTTGCTTACCACCTCTGGCTATTGCATTACAGCAGAAACAGCCAAAAAAAAACAAAAAAAAAACACTTTCACTATAAAATCTTTCATCCAGTATTAAGCTTAACTGAACCCTTTGCTTCACTAACAGACAGTATAGTAACTTGTAGCTGTATGAGTAGCATGCTGTTTCTGAAGTAGTGTGGAAGTTGTAATGAGAGAGACTCTGTCTGCATGCCTAGTAAAATCCTCTTATTAGGAATAGTTCATAAAAGTATTATTATTTGTCCAGCTGAAGAAAACTGCAAGCAAAATACATGAATCATCACCATGGAGTGAAACTTCAACATAGTTAAGCCTGTGGCCATTTTGTCTTATACGCAGTTATGCCCAAAGACATAGTTCTGACCTTGGAAATGTGAGACAGGATGAGCTTTTGTATATACCTCACAGTTTTTGGTGAAAGCATGAAGGTGTCAGAAACATCTCGTCATGTATTGCAACTTTTACATCATAAACTCCAGCTTCTCATGTATTTCCACAGACTCTGTTCCAAAACACCATCTAACTGGATGAATGTGTACAAACCAAAAGTGAAAACAACCATGGGATTTGGGATGAAGTATTAAAATGAGCTAAATGATGAATTGATATTAGGAAAGGCTTACAGATGGTTAGGATAAAGATGGCAGGGGAGAGCAGAAGAATCAGAGGCACAGTACAAAATACTGTCTTTCAGAAACACAGTGCTGCATACAAACATCCACAAATGCATGCACGCACACAGCTACAGGGATAAACCCTGGCATACTCACATCTTGGGCTGAACAGGGTCATATCAGAGATGCAGAAAAAAAACAGGAAACTGATAGAAGAGAGGTCTAGCTGTAGATTTCTTTGCTTCTCTCTCGCAACTCTCTCCTTTTTACGTCCTCACTCTGGCTTTGTGAATGTGTGGGTGTGTGTCTGTGTGTGTTCAGGCTGCCGTTTGGCTGACTGCTGTGATACTACTGAGTCAGTGACAAACCAGCTAGAGAAGCACCACTGGGATGTACCAAGCGTTTTGTTCTAGCAGGGGTGGACAGGGGTGTTCCATTAGTGGCAGAGCTGGCAGGAGGACTGGATGAGTGTGCAGCTGGTTTCCCCTCAGCAACAGGAGCTTGGCTGGAGCTCAGGGCTTACAAATTCCAGCCAGATGCCAGAGAGTGTGTGTGTATGAGTATGTGTTTGTAGCTTAATGCATATATCAAAGAGCAGAAACCTGGAGACAGCATTGCGCTCACTTTAACTCACCAGTCACTAACACCATACAGACCAATAGAGTGTAAACACACACACTCATGAGGAAGAGGATGTGAAGAGCAGATTAAACATGTTATAAGAGGATGATTAATGAATAAAATATGAATTTAGTGAGTAATGCACATACTGGGGAAAGTGCTTTTTCAATGTGATTAGAGTACCTACAAGAGATAAAGGAATTAACCAAAAAACGTGTATATTTGAAGAACTAATAAAGAGCCAGAAGTGGAACTTACTCAGACAAACTGTGACTTAATCTCTACAGTCAATCTGAACCATCTTTGATGTGCAAAATACAAACTGAGAAAGAAACGGGAGATTTTATTAAATCTTCAGAAATATAATTATTACATTTCCCAGTATTATCCCATCACTGGGATTTTAATTCTAATTAATACAGCATCTAAAAACACACCCAGCAGAATCACTGAGCATGCTGTCTAATCGTTGTTCCATATTTGCTATGCGGTAGTTGGAGGGAGAATACACCTGAGGGTGTTTAATCTTTCTGGCTCCCGAGGAGAGGCTTTCATGTGGGTTTAATTAACTTCTTTAACAACCAATACAGGGTAAGACTGGCTGTAAGCCAAACTTTAATCTTACTCAACTCTAAAGTGATTATAACCTCTTTTCACACTACACTTAACCCAGGCAGAATTACGTTATTAATCTGTTAACCCTTGAATGGCTGCTTTCAGTGGTCTGACAATGAGCTCAATTAGCCGTGGGCCATCAGTCTATATGGTACAAGGGCATTATACAATGTGAAAAATAGATTTTTCTGATTTCAAAGCTAGTAGTACACTTATATATTGTTGTTGCTCTTTTCTCTCTTCACTTTACACTCACCCCAACTGGATGAGGCAGATGGCCGCCTACCCAGAGCCTGATTCTGCCAGAGGTTTCTTCCATTAAAGGGAGTTGTCCCCCTCCACTGTCACCTAGTGCTGCTCAAGAGGAATTTGTTGGATTTTCAATTTATTTCTATATACTTGTATTGTTATATTCTGTAGGATCTTAAACCTTATGTTGTACAATGCCTTTGTTGTGATTTGGTGCTATATAAAAAAATTTTATTTAATTAAATTGTGCAATTGTTTTTAAATGTTTCAATATAAAAACTAAACAAACGTGAGTCAATGCAACAAGAAAATTTTGACACTGCATTTACATACAGCCATTACAGCATAATGATACAAGGCATGTTTGCATGGAAATAAGATACTAAATTACATTGGTATTCCCTTCAGCTCTCCTTTTAAACACAAGAGTTGTAAGTAAGCGTTCCCACTGCTTTGTGTGGGTGTAGCCTTCTCAGCTTATTTGCTGAGAGATTGTATGAATTTGGTCAGCATTTTGCTTTTATATCATATGTAGTGCTTGGAACAAGAAAATTAAAAATTGCTGCACAAATAGGGTTAAGAAGATGGAAATATGCTAAAACACTGTCAGAACAAGCTGTCCTAAAGCTATTTATGGGATTTTTTTTAATAAAAAACAATAAAATACAAAATAAATAACTAACTAATAACACATGTAAAGACACCGGCCTTAATCACAGCGGTTGGTGCTCCCATAACTTTCCATGCCATCTTTACCAGACTCTGCACTTTATTAGTAATGCAACAATGGCAAACACACACGAGCCTTGGATTTGAAGTTTTCCAGACGGGCTAGTAATGCTTTAATGAAAACAACTCTGTGGACATCAGTTTTAGAGGTTACCTTTGTATGCATACAAAAAGTCATCAATGGAAGAAGTCAGTGTTCCCTAAGACAAATCTTGTTGGTATATTTTGGGTATATAAATATTTTCAATGAAGTTGAAATCTTAAGTCACAACTTTTAATAAAACATTTTACAGTACCAATAATCTATGATGGACTAGTGACCTTTTTCAGTGGACAAGTGGTTATGGATGGATGGATGGATGTAGTACCAATAATAAATACTGAAGATACCAGTACAGTCTGTGCAGTATGAATTTATAATTAAATATTTTATTTGATTACCCAGGATGTAGTAAAGCAGGCTGTAGTCTACAACACAATCCCATAGACCAAAATACAGACGTGGACAAATGTGTTGGTGCCCTTCTGTTAAAGAAGAAAACCCCTACAAAATATTAATAAATAATTTGACCATAGGGAAAAATAAGAAAAGTAAAACTAAAGTGTGTCCTGTAATTAGCATCACGGGTGTCTTCAAACTTGTAATCAGTCAGTCTGCCTATTTAGGGGATGAAAAGTAGTCACTGTGCAGTTTGGTATCATGGTTTGTATCACACTGAACATGGACAACAGAAAGCTATGGAGAGAGTTGGCTCCCGAAATCAGAAAGAAAATTATAGACAAATAAGTTAAAGGTAAAGGCTAGACCATCTCCAAGCAGCTCCACATTGCACATATTTTTCAGAAATTTAAGGTTCACAGGACTGTAGCCAACCTTCCTGGCCACAAGAGAAAAATTGATGATAGATTGAAGAGACTGATAATGCAACAACTTCCAAAGACATTAGAGGTGAACTCCAAGGCCAAGGTACATCAGGGTCATATCGCACCATCCATTGCTGTTTGAGCCAAAGTGGACTTAATGCAAGACAACTGAGGAGGACTCAACTGATGAAAGCAAATCATGAAAAACTGCCAAAAGTTCTAAGACACCTGTGATGCTAATTACAGGACACGCTTTAGTTTAACATATATTAGTTTAACATGGTCATAATTTTCTCAATTTTTTCTTTCAGTTTTATATAAGACAATTTGTATGTGCAAAATTATTTATACCATGTCAGACAAAGTCATGTGTTAGACATTTTATCTTGAATTGAGCATTTCAATTGGTAAAATCTAGTGACTTAAAAAATAACATTTGCTGGGCCAAAAAACATCACATGAATTACAATTCAGACTGTAAAAAAATGTAGCACATCATGGTGCTGGAGATTTTTCAACACAAAGAACATACAGACATTTCTAAAAATGTGTTCAAAAACACACCAAACATAAATGTACTCTTCATTAAAAATGTTTAGACTGTGGGCAAAGGTTTATTTTCTTACTTTGCAGCATTGAGTTCATCCCTTCTTTCTAGCTAAATATGTTTGGGTTCACTGTCACTTATCAGGAGAATTAAAAACAGCAAAGAGGTGAAGAGAGAAAGACTGGCACTAGGGAGGGAAAGACGTAGTGGAGCAGAACTTAGCTTGCTGCAGCCCAACGGACTGACGCACCTAAACGGAAAGGCCTGAGGGGGAGGGCAGAAGCAATGAGAGGGAAAATTAGCCTGGGGGTTCAGGAAATGGTTAGAATGAGTTTAAAAGTACAAGTAAATATAGACTGAAAATAACAGACCAAATAATAAGTAAGTAATAAAGAAGCATAAGACAAAAATACAGTTACTGCTGTGGAGGAATACATTAGGATATTGTACCAGGCTTGAAACCTACGATAGTACAGTCCCCATTCCTTGATGCAATCGGTTTGTAGTTCAAGTCCAGCAAAGAGTTGGTGCCAGGTCGGAATCAGTTTTGCTGGTCGGGAACCAGCACTGGAACAGGTTTGGTGGTGCAAAGGGTATCTCTGTACTTCTTGTACATTTAGAAGTTTTCATTTTGCTCCTTCTATATGATGTTTTAGCTGTGTTTAACTTTGTTAGCTGTGGCTATCCTGACCTCAGAGAGGTGTCATAGAAAAAGTTGTCAAACTCCTGAGCCAGCTCAAAAAACTTCCCAATAAAAAAAGGCAGCTGTCAAGGCAGAAGTTGAGGTGATCAGTGGGTTTTATTGAATAAGCAATAAAACCATGCTCACTTGGAGCCCTAAAAAAAACACTGGTCTACAAATGTCCCTGACTCTGTGTCATCAGTAAAAACATCTCACATGATAGTTTTGCACAATATTTCAGTTAAGTACTCTAAAGTCAGGTTGTAAATCGAAACAATTCAAGCTGCAACACATTACCCCTAAAGTTCAGTATTTTAGAGCACAGAGAGGTAAGAGTCTATAGATCTCATGTCCATCTCTGATAATGTCCATGTGTCACAGTCAGTGCACAAACATAATCAGTCAAAATGATAGTAGGTTTCATATCTTTCTGTCGCTGACGGACAATTCTTCATTAATGCGACCTCTGGTGTGCATCAGGCTCAGGTTTGCCATGGATGGTAAGTAGCCCAAAGTTTATCAACCATTAATAGCTTAAGGTATGTGTGCGCATGTCAGCCAACAGAATCATCGTGTACGTTTTAGACAGGAGTGACTCCAGAATTTGCATATTTCGAAAGGGTGCTGCGACTAAAAAAAGGTTGAGAAACGCCGATCTCAGTTTAACTTTATGAGATGTCCAATACGTCCCACACACACCCTCCTCTGACTGTTCAGACCGAGACAGATGGAGCAGAGCATCAACACCCAGTGAAAATCAGTGTTTAGCGAGGTATTACTATATCTTGACATGATAATCTTCTTTTTAAATGCACCATTGCACTCTTTCCTCCGCCCATGGAGTAGGGCAGACAGCTCATACGTTATCATTGAGTGCCTTTCTCTTTTCTTCTCCTTCTTTCTCTGTGTCACACCCACTAACTCCCCTCCAAAACCATCCTCCTCCACCACCCTTTCTAGTTAGAGTGCCTCAGTGTGAAAACCTCATTATGTTCTGCTACTGGACCTGCAAACTCAATTGGACAGAGAGCTGTTGTCCGGGTCTGAGCCAGTGTGTCTGTATTTGTGTGAGTCTTGATGCATGCGCATTTATTCTTGCGTTTGTGTGTGTGCAGGTACCTGTGATCAGTGGAGAATAAATCTGGCAGGGCTCCATCAGTGTGACAGCAGCCAAGTGGGGGAAATTTTCCACTTTTTCAGGCATTGGGCTACAGTGGCAGCAGCATGAATTGGCCGGGTTGTTGATAAGAGGCCTGCGGCCAGCCACACATTTCACAAGGCTTTAACTGGCACCTCATTCACTCAGCTTTGCTGCTGGCTATCAGCTATCACACTTAACACACTCTCAAGTTCAATAAAAACCATTCTTTAGGACCACTGTGTGTTTTTCATCCATTATGTGCATAGTTACATGTTACTGTGGAAACTTATGATTCATTTTTCTCTTAAAAGATGTAAAAGTTTCTAAAATGTAATACAGACCAACACACAACCTGGAGTTGCATCTAAAATATAGGCCATTTTAGATTGTTGCAACAAATGGAATTAGGCTGTGTCTTTGTTGTTAGGATTTGGTCTTCATGCTGGTTAGTTGAATGTGAGACAACAGTGTCATCTTCCCAGTTTGAGCTCAGTTTTGGATGAGACCGTTTTTCCCTGGAGCATCTCTCGGACGTAGAACACACATATCGACTGTAGGCTGTTTCCAAACATGTGATGTGTTGAACAAATAAAACTGGCTTGACAAGGAGCAAAACAGGTTCCTCAGAGGATAATCCAACTTATATTGGCCTGTCTCTGCTCAGAGAGAGTGAGACTGTTAAGCCCTGTTAAGTTTGCATTAGAGCCTCTTTTCGTGTCTCCTGCAGTGAGACAGACACGATGGAGAGCAGGGCTAAAGTGAGTAGCATTCTCAAACAGCCCCATTCATCATCCTCCAACGCCCTATCTTTCTGTGTCAGGGATAGCCTTGTTCACTCGAACTGGCCAACTGTGACAAAAAAACAACAAAAAGCCCTCTTAACTAACCTGATGTTTCTGCATCAGCCAGAGTGCCTAACACAAAGCAGAAGAGAGAGCAGAAGAAAACACAAAGCACTACAAATTATACAGAATAAAAACATTAGAAGACATGTTCATAATGTATTTTATGACATGCATGTGGGCTTTGCTGCAATGTTTACTATTATCTCTTTAGACATTGAGCAAGCTGTATGTACAGAATGATGATTTAGTCCCAGGAGTACACTTAGATGTGTTCTGCAGAATACAAACAAAGATGTAAACTGCACCGTCACCTTAACATCTGAATCTAAATGGAGCTGTATACTTCATACCTTTTTTATACATAAGCTTCAGCTTTGTATTAAATCAGGGGCATTGTTACCCTTATGAAAAAGAAGTATATTCAGACATACTATCGGCATATCAGTATATAACAAAAAATAAGCAAGTATATTTGCAGTTTACTTTTTATGTACTTATCAGAGGTATACTAGACAAAGTAGTATTTAAGTATACCTGCTGTAAACTGACAAGTATATAGAAAAGTCTAATTATACTTGGCCTATAGTTGTACTTATACTAAAGTATATTGACAAGTATATAGAAATACCCAGCATGCATTTCAGTAGTTTACCTTTCTAAACAAAAATTAAGGTTATAAATTAATAGTTTTTCAGAAATTGTTGTGTGACATGGTGTTTTACCCTTTAAAGAGACTAAGTATGGGTGGTAAAATTATAACTGAACAAAATATAAAGACATAAACGTATAATCATTAGTAGGAATGATCAGTTCATCAACATGGGAGGAAGATATTCTGCATGGAAACAATTGTTCAGAAGTGAGAGGAAGATTGAAGTCTACTTTTAAGAAATGTTTTGATCATCTAGAAAGGATGCTGGTATTGCATCACTGGTAAGCTAACAGTATATATATAAATGTCTATCTGTAGTATTACAGTTAAGTATACTTGA
>OMLM01015834.1:21087-32031 GCA_900302695.1 Helostoma temminkii | reverse complement strand
ACCTGGTGTGTTTAAATGAACGGTCTGGTTCTGTAGGGTGTGAAAAATCAGTATATATATATATAGTATACTGCAAGTTTATTTTATTAAGTATACTTAATTTCAAGTATAGTAGTAAATTGGCCCACTTTTAGTTTACCTCTGATAAGTACATAAAAAGTATACTTATTTTTAGTTTAAAAGAAGTATACTAGTAGTATACTTGCATGTACTTGTTTTTCATAAGGGTTTACATCAAGTCACTCGCTGAAAGCACCATTTTCAGATAGGGTTAAGTTTGATTGGAAGACTGGTGAGTTTTTGGTGAGAACAATACAGTTTTGTTGTGTCAAAATGGGTTATATAAAATAGAGTAATTATCTGTCATTGTGTTTATACTGTGAGCTCCTTATTTCTTTTTCTGTGCCTCAATTATAAATTTAATTTTCTTCTATTCTTTGTCTTTCACATCCATTTCCTGTCTATCCCAGGTCTAGTCTATTCTCTTACTCTCCTACTCTATCCTCAACTAATCTCCTGTTCTCCTCTCCTCCCGTTCTCCTCTCCTCCAAAAAGAGTGGGTGGCTGTGTCTCTTTATGGTCCATTTCCTGGTGAGGAGGCTCTTGAGCGCAGCCTGAGCCATTCTTTGCCTGCACAATGCTGTATTCTCATTAACTCTTATCAAAGTTCATCTTGCATCCAAATGCGGTGGGCTGCTCAATACTGACTGCACTGAAAAGAGAAAATGAAAAAGACAAAGCAAGCTGCAGAGAGAGAGAGAGAGAGAGAGAGAGAGGCTAAGAGACAGAAAGACAGAAAGTGATGGAGAGCGAGCATCATGTAGATAAAGGATGAAGAAATAATGGTTTAATGGTGATTGAGGACACACTAAATAATCACTGCAGTCCTCTGACTAGACAGAATGTTGGTTGGACGTAAAATTAAAGTGTTCATATCTGAAACTCTGATCACTATGTTTTGTATTTTCTTTCTATAAACCAATACTTGTCTT
This sequence comes from Helostoma temminkii, assembly GCA_900302695.1. Lineage (NCBI taxonomy): Eukaryota > Metazoa > Chordata > Actinopteri > Anabantiformes > Helostomatidae > Helostoma > Helostoma temminkii. Next base: position 31,039 of record OMLM01015834.1, on the reverse strand, counting down.
TGTCCATTAATTTTTTAGAGCTAGGAATGAACTTAGAGAAGAATAAATGGCCAAGACAAATAATTAAATAGAATTCGTAATCATAATTCAATCTTACCCGGACAATACAGTCTCTTTGAAAGCCTTCATGTTATTTGCTTTCAACCCAGTATCAAAGGAGAAATGCCTCTGCAGACAAACCACCACAAAAAACATGGCACAGATGAAAACACTGTCCCAGTTCCAGTAAACAGAGGACATGGGCAGGTGGATACACAAAGTGAGTGTTCAGTGCAATCCTTCCATGATTTGTTCAGATGATTACAAATCACCCTGTGATTCTGTCTGTAAGTATCATCTACCTCTCCTCATAAACATACACAGTTACTCCCCCTCCTGTATCATTAGATCCTACAGTGCAGCTGGATTTTCTCATTGAGATGTAAAGAGCGATAATTGGAGACTGATTGCAGCCTTCAGTGACTATAACAAGATGCTTAAACACGTAAGAGCCCTATTTACAATAAGAAAAAAATCCTGCTGTCTGATGAGAGCTTTCATCTAAACCCCCATCTTGTAAAATCATCAGCGTTTTGTCAAGGGCCAACATTATCTGTCCAGGTTGGTTGAAAGATAAGTTTAGTGTTAGATTTTTCTTTTTGTTTAGACAAAACTCAGGAACATTTATGAAAAAGATGTACATTTAGGTATACTATTAGTACACTTCTTTTAAATCTAAAAATGAGCAAGTAGAGTTTCAGTATAATTTTTATGTACTTATTTAACTAAACTAACAAAATAATGTAAATTGCAAGGAATGTATACTCACACACAAGGTGGGGGAGGTGATTCACCCTGTTTAGGTAAGTGATGGTCTGATGAGGAGATGCGGACTTGCAGATAGGTGGCGGTGTTAACTGGTTGGTGGTGAGTTGGTGAAGGGATGACTGAGGTTGTTCCAGGACTGACAGGTAGGTGTTGCACTGATGGAAGAATGGTTGAGGTTGTTTTAGAGGTGACAGGTAGGGGGAGAGCTGCCAGAGTAAGACAGGTATTTGAGCAGGGTGTTATAGGACTACAAAAATAGAGGAGACTGGTTACCGGAAGTGATCTTGGTGGTGTGATTCAAAAATGGCAGCCTTCACAGAGGTGAGCAGGTGGTGTGGCAGGTAAAGTCTGGAAGTGATAACTCTACTTGACAAAGAGATCCAAGCTCACTGTGTTAATCAAGCCAGTCCAAAGTCATACACAGAGAAAAACATCTCCAGAGTTATTAATTGGTCCAAGGTCAAACACAAGGAATAGTAGTCACACAGTCCAAAATCCAGAAACTCTTATCCTCAGAATCAGGCCAAGGTCATACACAGATAATCAGTCACAACAGTTCATCATCCAGAAACTTAAATCCACAGAGTCAGTCCAAGGTAATACAGAGATCACCAGTAGTCAGCTAACAGGGCAGGAGAGGGATCACAGGAAGGCGAGAGTTACCAAGTTAGGGGACAAACAGATCAGGTCAGGAGTAACCCACAGACAGTAGATCCGATTAGGAGCAGGCAGGGTTCAGGTCAGGGCCGAAGAACAGATCAATAACCAGGAAGACAATCAGAAGTTGTTGAGCTTTTATGCTTTTACTGAATACTAAATCTTTTCATATGGGTCAGAACCCATAAAAAAAGAGATGTCAATGGTAGTTTTCAGCTAATATTACTATTGTGAGTAAAATATAGTGAGAAAATGGTGCACTATTTGGACACTATTTTAAGTTGCAGATAAACACATATGTAGTGCACTGATGAATATTTATCGATAAAGGACAGGTGCATGTAGGATGTTTTGTTTTGTAAAATTGAGTAAATTTAAGATAGTAGATTTAAGATAGTTTGGCCCTATTGATAGCAAAAGATATTGCTCATCTCCTTTGTAACAGAGATGAGAAATATCAAAACAACACATCTCAGTGTGCAGTGTAGCTCTGGTAATGGTGGCAGGAAAAACCTAAATATGTATATTTGTAAATACTTATGTATGTATATGTATACTTATATTATGATATAACAGTTTTGACTGTAAAAACTGGGGCGCTTTTAGGTGGAGATAATGGTTAAATGAGAGCAGCTGAAACAAAGAGAAAATGTTTAGGAGCAAAGACGGCTGCAGAATAAATGAGCCATTCAAGAAGTGTTTGGTTTTTTTTTCTTTAGTCTGAGGAGAATCTGAGTAATTGTCAGTGCTGTGGCAGGGTGAATATTAGTAACACTGCACAAACTTATCTGGCCCAGTAGGCGTCTTCTCAGCTCAAGGCTCTCAGAGTCTCTCAGCACATATCCACTTTACTCACAGCTCAGTTGCATGAACACTTTCACAACCATTCACCCTCCGTCGTGACTCTGCTCCGCCAGATCAACACCCACAGGAAAATGTCTGACACCACCAACACCACCAAAGTCTTTAACCATGCTATTCTAGATTGTCTGTTTGTTCAAACTCTGTTCCACAAATTGCCAACTATAATATACATTTTCATTTTCCAAATCTCTAAACTCATGTTCCTGAGTCTTTGTACATGTTGTGCTGAATAAACCTCTTTAGTATAAACTGCTGCTGCAAAAAGAATCAGGTCTGTAAGGAAAAAGATAGTTTAGGGGATTAGATGTTCTTTGCAAAAAAGAAAATACAGCAACTAATGGGTGTGTGTATGCATGTGTGTGCTTAATGTTTGTGTTTAGAGCAAGCCTTCGGTCTTTAGGATGGCACTGTTCTGCTGCTCCCACTTTAATTGGCTGCAGGCCCCTCAGCCTCACTTGAATAGAGAGTCATTTAGGGACCTTTCACTCTCATAGAGGATTGTCAGTTGCTGCTGCAGGAGAAATTGCATTCCTGTTTCCATACAATGGCTGGTCTGAGTTGGACGGGGCAAGAGTATCACTGTCATTATCATGACAATGGAAGCTAATTCCACAGCCACCAGCACCATTCTGAAACCCTCTGCAGCACCAGCTTATCAGGGGGCACCATGAGACCAGCAGGATGCTACACAAGAAGCATATGAGGTGAAGATTCACACATACGGTACACACTGCAAGACAGAAGCACACTAACCCATTCAGGAGTCCTTGAGAGGATGTCACAGGCATGAACCAACACAGCAAAAAAGTTTATTAGACAGCACATCTCACTTCGTGACACACTGTGTGGCCAGGTACCCTTCTATATATTATGTATCCTCATCATATCTCCACTAAAATAATGTCTTGTGTTCCAACAGATGATATTCATGACCGTGACTCATAACGAAAAAAAAAAACATAGTCTTGAAATATCACATAACATTTTTTTTTAGACAAGATGTCAAACGTTATCTGTGGTGTCAGACAGATGTGAATGAACGATGAGTTTAACAACATGGACAAGATGATTCATAACTCTCAAAACTGTTCAAAGTGAAGCTGAATCCAGGTGACAGTTTGCTTAGCTTAAAAATAAAGAATCAAAACCTGATGAAACAGCTCTGCCTGAAGCATTTGGTAGTTACAAGTAGTCCAACACATAGTTGTTTAATTTCCAGTGTATAGTGTGATGTAATGCCAGTGCAGTGTAAAGGTACTCAACACTAGAAAACGTAATATAATATATATATATACATTTATATATCTGCATCCAGTGCATACAAAGGGAAAATAACATACAAGTTTTCACAGCTAACAGGTGAACAGACCTTGTTAGATGTGTTTTGTCCTCTCACAATGCAATGCTGAGCCCCAGGTGAGAATCACACTGTGAATGCACTAGTGTGAACCAGGTGCGACTGCTGTCAAATGAATATGGCTAAAGAGGATTTCTAACTTTATACAATATGTAGAGGTACTGTTCTTGGCTTACAGAGGGGAAATATAAAATATATTGAGTGAAGTGAAAACTCTGTGGAGCTTAAAGACAATTTAGATGATGCTCCCAGTTGTTTAAAGCTGTGACGTCACCCCTGTTTTGTCCACCTGCACCATTTCACCCCAGCTCTGCATGTTGGCCTGACCCCATTATCTGAAGCCATTTATCTCTCTCTTCCAATCCAACAGGGCCTTCCGTTGTTCACTGAGAGGGCAGCATGGTGTTGGACCTCATTATACACTTGCTGACCTGATCCACGTTTAAAACAGGCACACACACATACACACACACACACACACACACACACACAGAAAACTCCTGTGGTGTAATGGTAGCACTCTCTCCTGTTGGGAGAAAGCAACAGGGTTGCATCATCGCAGGGGATTCCTGCAGATTTACCCCTCTCTGCTGAACAACTTACTTCACTTACATCTTTCACTATCCCTCTTTTACCCAAAATGAATCAACTAACATATTAATTGTTAATTGTATCTTGTATATTGCCTTGTTTACGTACTTTAAATCAATTATTCATATTATGTTAACATCAGGAAAACACAGGTAAGTACATAAAACATACATTTATAAAAAAGTCATTCTTGTTTTTTATTTATTTTGTATTTTATTTTTCATATCATGAAAACATTCTATTGTTTTAACTTTCTCTTTTGCTCTGCGATCATTAACCCTGGCTACACCAAATATTAACATGCGTCTTGGGGGTTCAGATCACAAGTGGACAGTAGAGACATAAATGCGTGTTCAAGCAGAGCACTTGTGTCCAGATTTGACTACTGCTGGGTCATTTCCACTATACTATCAAATGTTAAAAATATTAAAATATCAATGTTAAGAGCACTGTGGGTATACGAGCGGCAGGAACAATCACACAAAAAACACAAACACCTCTGCAATCTTTTTACTGATTTGACATCCTCAACATATCTGATTTCACTACAAGTGCTCTAAAATATTAAGTTTTAAGAGACCTATAGGGCTTCCTTAGATACCTGGGTCCCAAACATGCCTCCGAAATTGTGCATTTTACCCCTGACCGGAAATGGACAATTCAACGTAATTGCAATTTTTGGAGAGAAGAAGAGTTGTTCTAACCATACGGACCACTTCCAACGAGTTGTCCATTTCCGGCTACCCCTTTCTTTGCTCTCAAAGTTACCTCTAAAAATAGGTCCCTTGGGCCCCTCCCTTTAATAAAGCATGGCAGGGCCCAGGTTTCCCACGGTCTCATATAGGATCCTTTGGATTTTCCAATATTTCCAGGGTCCTTGCTTTCACAGTTGTATATGCCACCCTACTTATACTTCCCATGATAATTTTACAAGTGAAACTTCTGTATCACCTTATGTTCTATCTCCCAAATACACACCAGGACAAAGGAAGTTAGCGTAAAAAATGATTTTAATACAGAAATCAACAGAATAAGATACTTAAACATAAAACCAAAGCCAAACTAAAATCATTCCTATGAAGGAAAAACAATAACAGGATTACTAGAGAAAACTAAGGAACCAATACAGGAAACAATAAACGTAAAAGGAGAGTTATACATGAACAGAAGGGGGAAACCATTGCATAAACAAGAAAATGAGCCTGGAAACATGGTAAAGAGGAACCTAATAACAGGGCAGCAACATTAAACAATGACCATATGGGGAAAACCCATAACTAAACTCAGTCCAGGGGTGAACTTAGAAGAAAGGAGCAGGAAAGCAGGCAAGGAGCACACAGACATGACTAGGAAACAGACAGATCTGGCAATAGGGACATGCGGGAGAGGGGTATCTAAGGTGACGTGATTACCTGAGTCACCACAGCTGGGCATTGGCGTGGGTTGTATCAGAGGAAGGAATATGAATCCCCGAAGTGAGAGCAGGGGATGGGCAGCTTGTGTGTGTAGCAGACAACAGAGCAAAGCAGCAGGGGTTTGGCTAGGTGAGTATCTATGTCATGTGTGTGCCAGAGAGAACAGAAAACAGCAGGAAAGTAGGCCCCAAACAAATCAAAATAAATCAAAGACAAAGATTGTGACAGTCCTGTAATCATTTTCATATCTGTAGTAAAAAATACTTTAAATACTTTGTGTTTCTTAAATCACACACTCAAATCCTTCTTTGTTGTTTGCTGTGCTGGTTCTAATTATAAATTGAACAGGATCAGAGAATGAAATCAGGACACAATATGTCATCTGTTAGAATTCTTCTTTTTTATTCTGTAATAATTCATTTTCTTTCCTTTTCCTATTCCGTGATTATTTTAGGGTCAGAAGGAATAATCTTTGTGGGTCAGACTGAAGGCCTGAAGCTCTAGTTCTAGGCTGTAGTAAGCCACAGCAGTACTTTAAACTATGTGCTAACATGCGCATACAAACATGCTATTGTACTGATGTATAAGTAGGGCTCATGTTTTGCCTCATAGCTACTGTTAGCTTGCTAATATTGTGTAATTAACAATAAAGGTTAATATTAGTTTTATTAATATTACAATATTAGTTTTTTAGTTTACTTGTCAAATAAAAAATCTTATCACATAAAAGTGAACATGACCAATCACAGTTTCACATTTTAGCACGATGTCTGGTCCAGAGCATGTGAATGAAGCAGCATGTGTGTTACTGGCCAACATGAGAGGACAGATTATTACTAACAGTGCCGACACATATTTGTGAGTATACAATGTGCAGAGAATTGTAGCTTTAATTATCTAGTTCTTTGCATTTGTGTTGATTGAGTACTGTTGTTACTGCATTTGTCCTGTCACCATTGTTATTTGACCAATAATGTGGGTTCAAGGCAATATACCATCATAGCTATAAGAAGCATGTTGTTGTTCATTTCTCCTCAAAGCAACGAGAATTTAAACACTATGTAATGATGGCAGAGAAAATCAGTTTTCAGATCACATGAGGCTGAATGAGACACAAGATGTATGGTAGTCATGGCAGCTGTTTTCAGGCTGATCACCTCACGAATATTGCATGTGCAAAGAATAAACAATTTACAAAGATACAATCATTTAGTGACATTCACATTAAACATTCATGTGCAGTGTATAGCAAGTCTGCACAGACACTGCGTGTATGACACAGCAAAAAAACTACTAAGGTTTGCAAAACAGAAAATGGGCCAAGATTCAAAAACAGTGGACTTTATATAACTGAAAAACAAGTCTCGTGAACTGATGTGTCCAAATAAGAGGTGTTTGGATCCAACCACATACAGTACAGTGCTTTTATGCAGAACTTGTGAAAAGATGATAGATGCCTGCCTAGCACCATCAGCGAAGCACAGCAGAGGGAGTGTGATGACCTGGGGATGCTTTGCCAATAGGAGAGTGGTTGATCCACACCATGTGCAAGGCATCCCCAGTAAGCACAAATACCACTTTATACTGAAGAGGCATGTCATTCCTTCTGGGCAAAAACAGACTGGAGATAAGTTCATTTTGCAGGTTATTAAGATTTCTTCCTGGTTCCTATTTGGAGAAGAAAGTAGCTGCTGGAATACTTTCTATAATGGCCTGGCCAGTTCAATTACCAGACCTGAACCCCATCAAGCTGGTGTGGGAGAAGCTGGACTGTAGAACACTGCCCAACAGCACAGCAGACCTTTGGGAAGTGCTGCAGAAGGCTTGGGAGGAAATAATACCTGAATATCAGTGTGAGTCCCACAGATTTATCGGGGAGTTATGGCTGCAAAGGCCATTTATTATTTAGGAAAGCAAAGTTTAACATGCAAATATGATACGTAAAATTAATTTAAAGATTATTTGATTGAATAAAACAAACAAACAAAAATATCATCAGAATAGACAATTGTGTGAGTGTGTTTCCAAACTTTTCTTGCCAGTGTAGACAACGTTCATTAATTCATATATAAAGGCTAACAAAACAATATGCCAACAACAGTAATGACTGTCCCAACCAACACTTACAACATCACATCAAGTACTGCACACACAGTTTCACACCTCTGGGAAATTAAGGTTGATCACCTGCTATCCTCCCAATGGGCAATGTGGTCTGCAGCTGTGAAATACACACACACACACACACATGCAGGCACACACACCAGTATTCTGGAGGAACTTAGCTTAGTGTGTGCCTCAGGCTGTGTGATATCCACTTATCATTTTATTACCAATTAACACAACACTGAAAAGAAGGCTAGAAATTACTCCACTGGGATGGAGGGCACTGCAAGCCTGTAATGAGCTGAATTTATGCATTTCACTCGTTATTGCTTTAGTGAAATGTAGCATTTGCTTCAAGAGAAATGAGTGATTGAGCAACGTTAGCATAGGTTTAGCTTTCTTAATGGCTTCTGCACTATTGTAATTGATCTACCACTGTTCAAGCAATCTCTTCATCATGATCTACTAGTCCTGTTTTACATATAAACAAAGAGGGCTTCAAAAAGGTTGTAGGAATGTCACCATAGCAATGTTGGCCACATTCAGAGCACATCACTCATTCAGCTATGACTGATCAATACCAGATTACACACCAGTCACTTGCAAAGGCACACTCAAGTAGGCAAAACTAAACATCTGCCACAATCTGATTCCTCACGATCAATGTAAGTGGTATGTGTGTGTCTAAACACAGAGAGCTTTTGTGTATATCAATCGATCAAAGGCTCTTGATGGCAATTACAGAGTGCCATTGATTTAGACTGAGTGCCATGTTTAAATGTGAAGGTAGGATCACATCATTAATAGGCACACTGGATTACACTTCACCCTGCAGTGATCATCACTAACAGAAGCCGTGAAATAGGTAATATAATTGTATGGACACAATAGAGCACAGCAGGTAGAGGCAGTGACGATAATAATTCTAAAGAGCGGCCAATTTTATATTTGAATAAAAGCGAAAGCGCTCATTCTACAACCCAAACAAATATCAAATATTGTGAAGCTCCATTAAGTGATGTGAAATAATGAATCAACTCACTCTGTGTAGTGTGAAAGACTAGTTTGTAGTGCTGAACTGACAATCTCTGTTTACAGCTCACAGATTTTAGACACTTTTAATTCTCCTGGAATTGCATTTATAGTTGTATTTTACTGCCTCAATAAAAACATTCTCCAGTAAATACTTATATTTTGCACAGGAGTTAGTCTGCTGAGTAGATCCCTTGGCTTAAAGGATAAGACACCAACCATGAACTAAAACAGCTGCAGTAATGTCATTTCTATAAACTGTATTAAAATGTCCAAACACTATCAGTTAAAAAGAAAAGAAAAACATTATGCTGGATATGTAACTAGACAAATCTTTGCCAACAAGTCTAATAACACAAGTCTATGCTTTTCTGAGTGTTTGACTATATTTGATCCACAGTTGTCAAAAATGGCCTGCTATTACTGCTGACACATGAACATAACCTATTTGGGGAACAGACTGACAGACCCTTTCCCAGAATGACCAGTAATCAACTTCACCACAAATCATACTCAGGAAAAGTTCATCACATCTTAATGAGTCAGTGGTTAGCATTAACCGTCTGCAAGTAGGGATGTATCGCATTTGGTGGTCGGTTGTACAAAAGACAATTCTACTTGCACCACACCCACACTTTCATCCACCCTCTTCCAGAAGGAGCCTTACCATGCTGGCAAATGTATCGATTCCTTGTTTTACAGCGCTGGTCGTTCCAGTTGAAAGCACTTGATGCTTGCAGCTCTACACAGTTTCCAAACCTGGACAGAGAAAAAGATTTACTGGATGTACATCCAGATTTAGGACTTGCAAGTGAAGAAAATCACTCAATTTGTTAAGGGCAATTTGATTTGAAGTGGAAAAACTGTCACCAAAGAACAATGCAGTTTATATAGCAACTCAAAGAGCAAGCAAACAAGGGATAGATAGATAGATAGATAGATAGATAGATAGATAGATAGATAGATAGATAGATAGATAGATAGATAGATAGATAGATAGATAGATAGATAGATAGATAGATAGGAGGAAAAAGAGAGACATCTAGTGGTCAGAGTGAAGACTGCAGGTCAGCCAACCTCCATATACCATTTTTATTGGTTTTAATTAATTTTTTTAGACATT
>OMLM01015834.1:0-20628 GCA_900302695.1 Helostoma temminkii | reverse complement strand
CTTATATGTCAAACCTGTGGAGCAAAAACATTGCTATTCTACCTGTGCAAAATATCCACCTGATAGGACAAGTGTTTCAAGTCCGAAATCTAAGATGGTAATGCCAAAGAATAAAAACATGACATTGTGATATTTTATTATGCTATTTTTTTTTACATTTATCTGGATGACCAAGATGAAATGTTGTACCAATCCAGAAGTTTCGTGTTTCAAAGTCAGTGTTGGGGACCTCATTTCTTGTCTCCAGCTGACTGAGATAAAAAGCCAGAATGTCCTGAACCTTCTGATTGTGGATCTGAGCTAGAATGCCTCCTCGTTCCTGGTGGTTTAGACAATATAAAGGCAATGCTGAGAGCACAAAAGTATATATGATGATATATAGGACTTATCTCACTATCTCAGTGATTCAAATTTTGTGCATCTGTCTCTTACCTGACAATGACTTTTGGCTCCATAGTAGCTGTCAGCTTCTGATGACACCATAAAGCAATCTCCATCTATCATTACATCACAGCTATGGAAGGGAAACTGCACTTTCTCTGTTTGGACACAAGTCAACAAAAACCTTCTGAAAATTAACACTAATGATGAGAAACCATGTAAAGTAAATCATTAAAGCTATACAACTGTACCAGTTGATATGTACTGTAAATTGTATCACCTCAACTAATGGCCTGTAGTGTGACCATCAATGAGTAAACATGCTTTTAACACCATGTCACCAGACAAATAGAGAAGATAACAACAAGTACGTTTATTCCCTCAGTTTGTGTATGTGTGCTTTGAAGACAATTTGTATCTCTGAGTACAAACTGCTGAGATGTATGAAAACACAAAGACATATAGTCTAAATATCACTGTGCTTACCTGCACACTCAGCACCACCATAGCCAAAATCACACAAGCAAGAGCATTCTTCTTCTCTGAAATGACCGTGTACACACTGCACACTGCACCGTACTGAAAAAGAGAAAAGTTCATTAAATTCTGCATATGTATATAAAATGCTAAGGCACAAAGAACTGACATGTTTACTGAGGCCTTAAAAGTATCTTGACATAACTATGCACATTGTTTGTGACTGGTACCCTGGCAGAAGCGTCCGGTGAAGCCTGGGTCACACTTGCACTTGCAAGAGGAGATGTTAAGCTGGCCGTGTTGACCACAGCTCATACGACATGGGTTCTTTGGTATCTCTGATGAAAAATGTGCATACACACAAAGCTAAATTCAAAATCACATTAATAGGAAATCCTATATAAAATTTAATTCACATTAGTATTACATGTGCACATCTGCAGTGTTGGACTTGATTTTCAATACTGAAATATTCAATTTCAATGTTGAAAATAGAACTACTAATAGACAAAACACTGACTGTAGGTTCACATAATTGCAGAGGTGGTCTTTAAATAGACCAGTTTTATCCTACAAAAAGTACTAGTATAAGAATTTTGTGCATTTATTTTCCAATGATTTGTGTTTGGTTCTTGAGGAATATCCTACTGAAAGCTTATATTCATTGTTTATACATGTCTTACCACACAATCCACCTACATGGTCCCAGAGTCTAAAGCACCCAGACATGGAAGAGGTGCAGAGAGAACAATACAGCCCTGACTTGTAAGGTGTCACCAGCCAACCATTCACCTCCCAGTTACCCCTGTAGCAACACAAACACTGTGTACTGTATAGTGCTGAACACACATGCAAAGAGACACACACTCTGATTAGATTTAGAGTGGATTAAAGTGGGTTAAAACATGATAATGTTGAAAATTATATAAAAACACTTCATCAAGATGGGACTTGTTGTTGCACTAATGAGAAGCACAGATTGTGCTAGTCATTAGGTAACACTAACATTTTCATTCATAATTACATTGGTTACAATAACTGAGCATTAATTTTCTGAAAGTACCCAGTTCCTAGATGACTTTATCATTGTTTTTCATTTCTGGGGGAAAAGGTGTGTAACTGTTACCCAGGGTAATATGCACAGATGAATATCTCCCAGAGTTCTCCTTCTTTCAGACACAGCTGACTGGCACAGCCAATGTGACTCGAAGTGGCCCACACCAGCTACGCAAACCACAGAAGGATTAGACAGATTACATCAGCACTTCTAAAATAAAAATACAATTATGAATATCTCTAAGGTGCTTATAAGTGTGTGTTTCTGTATAAACGTCTATATGTGTAGTTTGCATTTGAATGTGATCACCTGTGTGAAGTGTTGGCATGTGGCATTTTCTTTACACTGCCCCCTTACGTAGACATAATTTTTTCTCTCCTCAAACCAAGAGTCAATGACGTCATAAAATGAGACAGTGCCATTAGCGGAAAGATGTGTGTTCCAACCAATGTGACTGAAAGTTGAGGAGTGCTGAGGAGAGGGGTCTGTGTTGCAAGATGCTGCCTTCTCCTTTGCAAGTGAGGCCAACTGCTCATCCCACTCCTGTGGATGAAGACAATAGCAATATTCAATAATATTTCTTTGCATCTTGCATTTTTAGCAACTATATTAGAGTCTATTAATACTGTTAACAGCAGAAGTCAATGGTTACTTGTGTGTGTTTAAGAGCAAAGATAAGATTAAAGTTTCAAAGGTGTTCAACGTTTCCCTATTTGTTTTCAATACCAGAAAACAAATAAAATATCACCTTTAAAATATGTAATATAGGTACATAGTACTTTGTAGATACTGACTGACTGAAAGAAAAAGTCTGAAAAAAGTGAATGAGTGGTTTCTTTATTCACTTATTGCTTTTCAAGGATCGTTTTCCACAGTCAATATCTGCTGTGGCACAAATTTTATTTCAGTTACTTTGTTTATGATTGTGGAATGACAACAACATGTACATAGTGACAGATTCAAGCTTTATATCATTGAAAAATAATGAGCTCAAGGTTTGTTTACTTATTATGAGGAGCAGTCAGTTTGACAAAATAATGTCAGTAACGTAATCCTGGTTATCTCTGATTGGGTCAAAACATTATAGCAATTAAGAAAAACATCTATGTAACTAAGTGCAGGCACTGTGTTTAAAAGTAGTGGGCATTTAAGGGGCACTGGAGTGGCTCTCTGGGGGTTAGAAACAATTTGTTGGTTTCTTAATAAATTAGATGACTTTATATCAACAAGAGTAATATCTAACATCAAGGAACAGCTTCTTTTATTCTAAGACAAGTGAAAAAAATCGCTTGTACAGTTAGACATCAGACTGAAGGTATGGCTCAGATGTGTAGTGTAGAAAGGCTCAGTGTTCATTGTTCAGTCTGCTGTGTGATGTCAGGCAGCCAAAGTCAACGACTCACACTTTGATGCCAGCAGAGGGGTATAAGGTCACCGGGCAATGTTTCAGCTGAGACATTTCATTTTAAAGCATGTCATGTTGTATCAGTTGTGGGATTTCAACTAAATAAGAGCATGAAACCATGTGTGTGTGTTTATGCTCTGTTTTGTGTTTCTTCATGTATTTACGCACAGTCACTACACTGTACTGAACGAGATAAGTCGACGAACCGATGCTTCATATTTTGCTGTTAAACTCTACTGATCTACTGATGTCTCATCATATCCACAAGTAGTGCTGGAGCTTTGGAAAGTTCTGAGAGAGAATAATAAGATAAAATCTCACAAACAGAGGTCATAAGTTACACACTAAATACTGAACTTCAATTTCTGCTTCTGAGAATGACAGCGTGACCTCATAATACGTCTTAGCTTTGATAGCTCAGGGTGAGGAAGGAGCATCTTTATTCCTAAAATATTGGTATTTTATCTCACCCTGAAAGCAAAGCCCAAAGGACTGTATTATAATCACTTCTACACAATCTCAGCACAATGCGTGCTGCTTCGTTTCTGTGTGAAAAAAATCTTTATTCACAAACACTGCTGGAGCCTTGAGCCTTTTAACGTTTATCAGTAAAGCTCTTTAATATGCCTCTTCAGCTCTGCAAAGCGTCCTCTGAGGGTTTTCACTGAGAAATTACCTGTAATACCAGAGTTTGAATGCAGAGTGATTATACACATCTTCTTTTTCTCATTACTGCCTTATCAGTTGAGAACAGTTCTCTGAGGCTGAAGAGCAGTTGAAGAAAGGGGCTCAGCCTGTACGGGTGGCTTTGAGGACGTAATCTATGACAAAGTGACAGTTTGCCCTGGCACAAATCTCCTATTAGGCCCAGAGGATATCTGGTGAATTGCACATTTCATAATCCATCATTACCTCTTGCTCATAATCACATACAGACAAGACAGTTGTGCAGATAAGTACTAAAATTGCGAAGCAATAGATGGAGAAAGATAGGAGGAATATTTAGCCTGGCTGTGTTGCAGAAAGTGGTATTAGAAAATCATGTATGTATAAAAAATGTTGCACATTCATCAAAGCCTTACCACTGTGTTTTATCACTGTGTCTACTTTATGACTTTGTGTACACTACTTTAACTACGTATGTGTTTATCATTAGTTTTAACAGACTAACAAGTGAAAATGTGTACAGTTGCATCCTCATTCATCTAAATATTACATTCATCAGTAACTGCATTGTGTAAAACTCATAAGACTGTGCACAGCTAATTGATTTTGACTTTAAAAAAAATTCTCCACACTATCAGTCTGCCTGCAGCAGAGCAGAACAAATGGCACACTACCACTACTATTTCACACTATTTCAGCAATACAGAAGAAAACGGCTCAACTAAAATCCTTTATTCGTTTTTTAAAATCTGTTATTAATGTCTTTGTTGTGAATTTATTTCATAAAAGAAAAAAACATTTTTTGGTGAAACAACTATGATTTGATGAAATAGATCCTTAATAGCCTTTGCTGCTCAAAGAGCTTTGTACAGTAAGTGTGAAGAGAGAGTACTTTGTGTGCAATCTTACTACCTGTTGTAGTAGGACATTTACCACAAATTATGTCCTGATTTTTTTTGTCGCCCTTGATTGTAATATTGTTCTCTATTATTGCTACTTCCTGATTAGGGATTTGAGTACCCGGTTTTCTTCCCTTTCATGTTCAACATGTCCTGTAATGATGATAAATAAATCCTTATTCTAGACGGAAAGAGCATTAAACCAAGTCTCTGGACTGTTGTGCTCATTTTTGGTGCCGCACACACAAATAGCTTATGATCAGTAGATTTTACATACCAAACAGGTCATTACTGACATTGTTGTTATTAACATTATTACTCTTTTCTGTGTATGCCGTGACAGCTAAAAGCTTGTTGAAACTTAAAAGCATATTGACATATATATATTTAAGTACAGCTTAGTCTATATGGCTCTATAGACCCAATAATTCTTGTGAACAGGCAAATTTTAGCTGCATAACCAAACAAAATTGTCGTGAATATCAGCAGTGTAGACAATATACCACTTCCCATTTTTAACAAGTGCTGACTGCTAACAAATGGACAATGTTAAACTGTCTTAAACTCACATTGGATTTGGCATTGACACTATTCAAAAACACACATAGAGACAAACAATAGGTGCCACATACCATTTTTTGCATGTTGGCTGCCATGGGTTTGACCCGGCTGCGCAATCTATTGTGCTGGGCAACTATCTGTGAGTGGTCCTTCACCCCAAGCCCTGGAAGAAAACAAAAACACTCACTGACAATACAGTGCTTCCACTGCTGTCACTATGGCAACACAATGCAAATGTGGATGTCTCAGGGAAGCTGTGTATTTGAGGGTGGAGCATTGTCTGATACATTCTGCTACAGTTTCAGTGATAATTCAACTCAGGTATGATTCAGGTTAAAGGACAAGGCCAGCAATTTTTTATATTTGTGCTGCTTTCAAGAGACAAACATTTAACTGCTTGTGGCTTTAACATCTGCAAATCTAGAGAGACACATTGCCATGCTCAAAAATGTCACTGTAATCCTGTAGCATGTAAGCCTGTAAGTGAGACTTAAAAATATACCTTTACCTTTTGGTCAGTTACTGGATGAACAAGCTTAAAACCACATAGACATTTTCCCAGTATTCTGTTACTGCACAGAAGCATGGAGTTTTGCAGACTCTAGATGTTTTAGGCCTGTATAACGTTTTATGATTTACTTTTTTGCTTAATCTTGGAAGCCATACCAGATCTTTTGTGTAATTCTTAAAACATTTAGGTAAAGGGAACATTAACTAAATGTACTTACCTTCAACATTAGAGAACCAAAACAATGGATTTAACTCCCAAATGATGACTTGATGATAATTTTGCCATGTGTTTGGCAAAACGCCACCAAAATCGTAATTTGTTAAACTCATGCCACAACTGTGCATCACAACAGGCAGTGATAGAGAAGTTGGCTTCTGGTGTTTAGCCAGATGGATATGGATTGTTAAAAATGCGCACAGGTCTGCAGAATGAAGGACCGACGCCTCATTGCCAAGGTACAAGGATAAAAACATCAACTTCAAATCATTATCATTGTTAGCCTACTCACAGACAGAGGATGATAAAGTTGTTCAAATGTGTGTTCATAACTCATCCTCCCCTCGTGCCCACCTGACTCGTGCACAACCTGAAAAGTGTGTTTACCGGTGTTGAAGGATTTCTGCGGGTCCGGTATGTCTGTAATAATCTGGATCGCGTAGATACACGGGGACAGAAGTGACAGAACTAGAAGTAGATCCAAACTCCAGCAAGTAGGAACAGACCCCATTGTCAAAGTGTCTCCCACTACACTGACCACTTGCTCACAGCCATTCTGCCTCAGCGCCCTTCTCCTCCCTCTTTTCACCAGTTTTCACCTCGGCCAGCAGCTCAAAGCGCATGCCTCTATTCAGAGAGAATTCACTGACTCGACACTGTACAGTGCTACTGGTCCTTTGGCTTTGTAATATTTTAATCGTTAGGCCTCTCCTATAATCCTTCGGGGTAATAACGCAGCGCCAGTGCGCAAAGTTATTTGCTGCGTATTTTGTAGGTCAGGTCGTTGCAAGAACACATTCACATAGGGATGTTATTACAAAGGCAGAGTGACCTTTGCAGTGTTTTCAGTTCTGTAGAATGATTATTTTGTTAAACCAACTTGAAAGTGTGTGACTGAATCAAAGAAACACTGTCGCTGCACGTTGGTTTATTAACACGGTTTTATTTCTGAACTTAGACACAAACTACGCTTGTTTGATTTCTTAAATATGAATTATAATATGATACATTATATTGGAATAAAAAATATATAAAACATGTAATAATACGTTTTAATTAGGTCAGAACAAAACAGACAGTATGCCTATAATAGTATATTTACATTTTAATGTACTGAGTCAACTTAACACTATAAAGAGCAGGTGTTTAACTACAAGTCAGTTACTGACAAAAACATATGGTTTCTTCATCTCTAGCATAATTTTCCAAACTTAGTCAAAAAGAGAGGTTTCTAATTAGGTTTGTTTTGAGGTACTGATGCCCACCATTGACATGAATGAGATAAATACCTGGAACATGATGTGGCATAACTTTAAGTTATGCAAAAAAAGAAAGAGATAAGTCTGAGTGTGGGAAGCTACAGGATGGAGCTGACTGGGTGCCTATTTAGACATAGTGACATGTTTCCCTTATAATTCCAGAACCATGAATCATGAGCCGCACTTTGTGGGATGATTCACTGTCTGGAGCCGACTGCAGTGCGACACAAAAGACTAATTTCACTCCCCTGTGGGCTGAATGCATTTTGCAGTGAGGATTCAGTCCCCAGGCTCCTATGCTATATCTTATCTCTTTGATTTTGCTGCATCAGTAAGTGACTGTCTGACCCTGCTGAGCCGTGCACACAGATTGTTCTGGGCTCAGTCAGACATGGCCACCCACTAAGATGATTTCAGGTAAATCCAGCAACCAAAGGAACCACTGTAAGCACCTTGCTGTTTGAGCTCAAAGCAGTACTCAGGAGTCTCAGCTTCCTCATTACTGTTTAAACAGTGATGCAGGCATCACAAACTGAGGACAAAAGTCCATCTACACAATAAAAGATAAGCAAGGTAATTTGAGCACCATGTAATGTACTACTTAGGTTGCAACAATAGTCAGCCAGGACAGATTTAACATAACCACCTGATCAAAATTTGCTTAGTCTATCTAATGTGGTGCAGAAATGTTTGTATGCATATATTCCTGTAGGGGGCATAACCTTGCTGTACATTCTAGCACGTTGCACAGCATGTTCCTCCTGTAAATTATTTGATTTTATGTGTTTCTCATCTAAATATATTTCACAACCCAAATTATTCATTCTTGCTTAGAATTTCAGTAACAATTTCAAACAACCTTTTTAAAAGGAAAAAAAAACTTTATTAATTTAATTGTGTGTGAAGCTCCCTGTCCACATTGTTAGAGGTTCTGGCCAACTTTTGTTTTCCAAACTCCTTATGAGGAACTACATATATATACATATATACCCATACCCATTTTGGAGTTAACAGACAGACAAACAGAAAACGGGCTATATTAATATAGATAATAAACAAGATAAACAAACAGCATCAGAAAACAATAGAAAAGCTGCATTGAAAAGATAGACAAGAAACTTGTCAAACAATGACAGCAGGTTCTAATTTTAAAAAAATGGTCAAAGTGCTTTGTGTACCTGCAAACTGGCCACTTGTGTTGTTCAATTGTTCAGTGGAAATACTTCATATAAACTACATATAAAGTTAGATGCTTTAGCCAGAGAGGACGTGCACTCCACCTTAAATGAAGGAACAAGAATGTGGTCACATTTTTCTTAAAGTCTCTTTCGCTGATTGGCCCCTGGAAAGTAAACCCAGCATTCCACAGTGGTTCACTGCAGCAGCTTTTCCTCTGCCAGCTGTGGTCTTTCTTTCACCTGGAGTCCCTGCACAGACTAAAGGCTGCCCACTCAAAGTTCACACTGCCTGCACCACATTGGAGGACTGATCTTTTACTGTGCCCGGAAAGTGGAAAAATGTTTGCATCCCCTGCAACTGTAATCAGCCTTCTGTGCTTCTGTTCACTTCATCCTACATTTGGACAGGTAAGTGCTATACAATCTTATTGGCTAATGAGTGAATCAAGTATATTATTATTTGTGTGCTTTGGCTTATAAATTAAAAAATATTGACAATGTTCACAAAGCCAGCTCTACACTACTACTAACTACTCTACTCTGTCTGTTGAATGGCTTCATAGACAATAATATGACTCTTAATAAGTAAAACACCTGATCTTGAAAGGTAAACAACTTTTCATATCTGATTAATCTAGTGCACAACATGTTCTACTTTGAACGTCCCTGCTTGGCATCACAGAAAAAAATTTAGACAAAGTTTGAGTGACTCAAACTTCAAGAACAAGACCCCAGATGATGCAGATTATGAATACACTCAATTTATCTATTAGTCCATGTGTGTATTTGTGTTATGGTCTATGTTTGAGAGTAGGAGTATGTTTTGTAAGTTGCATTTCAGTGTGTTCACAATAAACAATACACAAATGTTATTATATTCAGTAGAACTCTGCTGTAATGTTGAACTCTGTGACTGCATACCTTTTACACACTGTAGTAATGTCACCCATATATATAAAATGCCACTTCACACAGGCAGAAAGAAGCCTTTGATAACTACACTATAAACACCACCCACCCCCTGACTGACTAAAGTTTTGCCAAACCTCAGTTCTGTCCAAATCAGAAAGGTGTTTTCAACAAATATTGACTTTTCTTACATAACATCTCCTGGAAGAAAACACTAATTTGTTGTCTGAAAACATGCAGGGCAAGACGACAGGGCAAAAAGTGGAGAATGACGCTGTTGAGTAAATGAAAGTAATGAGGCATGAATAGAACATGGGCAGCAAACAAGTCACTCCCACTCACTGATCCTCTCTGCCAATAGAAAGGAAGGGTGTATCACAGGTGATGTTCATGCTGAGTGTGCTTATACCCAACTGACCCCAAAATCTGAATCTACCACATCATAAAGTGATTAATTATAATGCAAACTAAATAGTTTTTGCTGATATTACTGTGCCTAAAGACTGGGCATAAAGTTTAGAGTGGGGAAGGTTTCTGCTTGCCAAACATACTCTGACCCTACCGTATTTACTCTGTCATATAAACAGCACTGCCTCTGTACTGTGCAGGTCTTAAGTGCACTCTCTTAGCAGACTTACATTTATTTACATGCAGTATAAGTGACGCTGCTTTGGTTACAACCATGATTTTATTTTGTAATCTACTTTAAATAAGACAATTAAACATAGCCATAGTAGCCTTCATGTATCAAAATGCATTTTTATAAAATTTCCCCCCGAATTCTGACACCAAAATTCTGATTATTATTATTATTATTATTATTATTATTAGTGCAATGAAAAGGTGCAATATACTAATTTAACATGATAACAAAATGTGTTGTTACAACTGTAATTTTTTTTTGTAAGGTCTAAATACATCTTCTGGCATCGACACAAATACTAGATGTGAAAATCTTCTGGTTGCAAAAGTCGTTGGCATCGTTTCAATTCTTGTGGATGAATGGGAATGTTAGAATGAATGGAAAGTTAGTTCTCTAGTTAATAAATCAATGACATCACTGGTTTGTGGTCCTGTGGTTTCTTTTTAAGGTTGGAAAAATATTATTTTTAACTTACTGAGCCCGAGGAGTAGCTCTTCTGTACTCACAAATGTTTCAAAACACTATTCCCTTTTGAGAAAACTTTTAAGTTTGTGATATACAGTAAATCCTTTTATAATGAATGTTCCTAAAGTGTAGAAGGTAGTAATGTTAATATAACTATACAATTATGTGATATTATAGCAAAGATACACTCTAACATGTGTTCGATCATGTGAATTTCAAATCACTTTTTAATACATTGTTCTAAAATATTATTCAACAACCTTATGAAGTTAATTATTTGCTCAGTTTTTTTTCCTTGTTGTTGTTGTTGTTGTTTCAGGAATGTAGCAGTAGACAGGAAATACAGGGCTCTCTGAAGCAGGTCCTAAAGCTTATCTCAGCCCATGAAGCCTCATATTTGCAGAGTTTGCGCAACCTGAAGAAGAAAATAAACCTACTGCAGAGCAACGCAGTGAAGCAGACAACAAAAGTCATCAACAGTGAGCAAAACCACTTGAAAGACTGATTTATTAAAATGCTATATGTTAATATATCTGTAATTCTGTTTGTTGCTTTTTACTTTTGAAACAGGTACATGCGTAAAACTGGATGCACCCATGAATAGTAAAAAACTTGGCAAGTCACATAGTGTGGGCCATGAAGTACACTTTTTGTGTGATCCTGGCTTTGAACTGGTGGGATCAGAGAGCAGGACTTGTCAGGAAAGCCTGACCTGGAGTGGCCAGCAGCCTATCTGCCGAGGTGAGAATCCAGTACAGATCTTCTTCTATTTGGCCTTACTATGATGGAGACATTCCCCTCTGCCTCTTCTTCACCCTGACCATCACTCATCTAGTTATGTGTTGCACTGATCAATGTTACAACCCTGTCATCACCCTCTGTCCCCCTTTTTTGCTTGCTGTTGCCATTCATCTTTTGTCTGTTACGCATGTTCCCTATGTTGAGATACATTTCATAAGTGACCTAGGATCATATTTCCTTTTTATGTACTTTGATTGTTGTCCACGGAGTTACTGAATGCTGTGACATGCGATATTCCAACTTCAAAGTACTTTGACAGGGCTTTTTCAACATTTTGACTGCACCTGATCTGATGTGAACTCATCTGCTCCACACTTTCATTATTTAACCTGTAACACATATACTATAAAGTCATTCTTTTACTGTATCTTAAAGCACCAAAGACATTCAGTTGCATGTGTCCTTCTGTTATTAGGTTTAGGAGGCAATTACTTTTTCACATAGTGCCAGGTCTGGACAGTTTTTTTCCCTTAATTTATGAAATCATCATTTTAAAACATGGGCTATGTTTGTGTAATATTAAGATGTGTTTGCATATCTTAATCATTTAATTGTGACAAATATGCAAAAACATTTTAAAAATCCATACTTTTTCACAGCCTGGTAGCACCAGAGTTTTCTTGCCTAACCCTCTTTTCTGTCTTTTCCTTCAGACATCAATGAGTGCGCATCCTCTCCATGCTTGAATGGTGGGACATGTATGGATGAGGTGAATCGGTTTTCTTGCGTCTGTGCCAAAGGCTGGGCTGGAACTACCTGTCAGAGCCCAGTGCCAACATGTAGGTACACACCATATCTGGACCACACACATTAAATAGATATGTACACTTTACCGTTGCTCACATTTACTGTGGATAACAACTCCCCAGACACCTTTATTTTCACAAAAAGTATCTTCTATCTCAAATTTATCTTTATATTTAATTTTGTAGGTGATACATATAATACGTATTTAAGCTGCTTTAGGCACAGCACATTTTTATAGGCTAGAATCCAAATCCTCCTAGTCTGCTGAAGGAGATTACATGACCAGTGGATTGGCTGTCATTACAAGCCAGTGCTACATACCAGAGACTGAGTTTTATTGAATTCCTGCTCGAAGTCTAAGATGGCACAGATTGAATAGTGAAGTTAGTGAAGTTAATGTACAAACAGATCTCTGGAGCCCTCATAGTTTTGTTTTCTCTATTTATAAAATATTTCAGCATTAACTGAGTACCTCAGTAGTAGTAGTAGTCTGAACACTGGCCCACCTGTGGGTGACTCACTCAGTAAAAAGAATGGTAGCACTGTAACTCAGGAGTTTCAAAATGTGCACTCAAGTCACTCATAAAGTCTGGGTTGTTAGCCTGGTAACAAGATCAGTATATAAGAACTTTAACATTCTGATACAATTAAATTATTCACTGAAAGTATTTTTTTACATTTTTACAACACAACACTGTATGTAGAAATATTTTTGCTTAGTTTAGTGGAACAGTTGAAAAATAAACTTATCAGGCCTCCCTAGTAGGCAGACCATGTAATGTAGCATTAGGCGTAACTGTTTTTATTAAAGACACATGAAATTGTAAAGTATGTGTGTGACTGGAGTAAGGTTTAATGAGCCTTGAGCAAAACTTTGGGTGATGTTGACTTTTTAAAAAATCATGGTATAAAATGTAACTGTTGCTGTCGCTATATATCAGCAGCCCTTAAAACTGAAATACATAACTATATATACTGTTGTTGAATTTTGAATTTTTTTCATGAACTGAGATTTTGAGAGTATCTGCACACTGCACACAGAATTTGGGTTCTCAGTAGACCTCAGTGACTAAACACTGGATGTCTGTATCTGCAGCTGTTTTCCACAAGGTCTGATGTGATAAATGTTGGCGTTTGTGATAAATGGTGTAAAATGTGGTTCGGTTAATTAAATGTTTTGTTTCGTAATGTGACTTGGGACGCAAAACATATTTCAGTACAATATTTAGACAATAAAATTATCAGTCAGTCATTACATATCAATACAATGTAATTCTCTCTTCTTTTTAATTCCATTTGTCACAGACTGTTGTGACTGACAATGTTTGCTGATCCCCAGGGTAGAGACAAAGTGAATGCACTGAAAAGACCACAGTGAAAATGAAAACAGTCTTCCAATGTTCTTCATGTCTTCCTCATTTAGTCTTTGTCACCATCACCAACACTTCTGCTGCCACCTCCACAGTCAACACTGCTGCTGCAACTACCTTGCCAGCTGCTACTACTGGGCCCCTTGTTCGTCCATCACGTTGCACTATAGTGCAAGGCACCACCCATTGCACCTGTGAGCCAGGATACACCATCTCTGGCAAGGACAGCAACACATGCACTGGTACCTGCCTTGTAACTAAACAGATATACACATTTACTGTCCTATATGTTTTCATAAAGGATGTTAAGTTTGTTTGTGTTGTTCACTTTAGATATAGATGAATGTGAATTATTCCATAATGGCCCGGCGGGGAGACTGTGTTTGCATGCTTGTGTTAACACCCCTGGTGGCTACAGATGTTCCTGTCCTGCTGGATACAATGTGACCCGTGATGGACGCAGCTGTAAAGGTGCACTATTCTCACTGCATGTATATGTACAGCAAGCATTGGAGATAAAACTGAAAACAAAATATTCTCATAAAGTATCTATGACATTTTTGAATAAATACGTCAATATATTGATACTTTTACAGACATTGATGAGTGTGCCACTAGACAAAATAATTGCACAAAAGACCAGATGTGCATTAATACATACGGTGGCTTCCAGTGTGTCCGTGTAGACTGTCCCAAAATCCCTAACGCTACATATGTCAAGACGTCGCCTATGTGAGTATTATCCTCAACCATAGTTCAGATCCAAAATCACTCCCCACTGTACAGTATAATAGCAGTATAACCATTTTAAATCTCTTTCACTTGAATTGGTTCTTTCAGCAATATCTTCCACTGTTGTTTTTTTTTGCTCCAGGCGCTGTGAACGTAACCCCTGTCCTGTGGACAACAAGTTATGTTCTCAGGCACCAAACTCCTTCTCGTACCATTACCTGGCTGTCGTGTCCAAACTGTCAGCTCCTCGTGTAATGTTCAGAGTTTCAGCATTGCGTCCAGTGGGTGACACACTCCGCTTCTCCCTGCTGGGGGGAAGACTAGCTCGGCGCTACCTCACAGTTCAGCGTTCAGACCGTCTGACAGGTGAGCTGATGCTAATAAGCCCTGTCCAGGGCCCTGCCACTCTGGAGGCAGAAGTGGAGATGAGCGAGCTGGAGAGGCGGGTCCAGCTGGGGAGGTACATCACCAAAGTCACCATGTTTGTTTCCCAGTATGAGTTCTAGAAAGGAAAGGATTTTAGCGCAAACAAGATAGAACATAAAGGCCAAACTGTATGATGTGCTGAGACGCCCATCCTTAAAGTCACCCGTACTGTTGCTAAAGAAGCTGATCCAGCCAGGACTGTAGTGAACATGAACCAGTTTGACTCTCAACTAATGGTGCATCAATACCTGTTTGGCAGAGTTGCTTGCAATAAATGTTTAAAAATATGAATTCTTCATGGGCAGTGGTACTAACCTTTAGAAACACAGGGTGGTGCATGTTTTAGTGATTTAATTATAAGATATTTTTATGAAATAAATAAAACATATTTATTAAAGAAAGAGTGGAGTGCAGGAGATAGTATAGATAGTATATAATGCAGCAAACAGTAAACCAACATTCAGCTGAAGGACATTTCTAATGAGATGTGCCAGAAAATAGTCCACTCTGGAAGAAAGTGTTATTTTTGTAAATGTCAGTACTGCTATGTTGACATTTATATTATGTATACTGGACATGTAATCATGTGTGAAGACTATTATGTTTTATTTATATCCTGTTCTTAGTACAACTATTCTATCCTTGTCTCGAATACAATCATTAAAGAAACAATGAAACCCCCAAATGTTTTTGCCTTTTACTTAAAAATATATAAAAAGTTTATTACAATTTGAATGCCTACATTTTCAGTGCCTTCTGAAATATAGTGTGCAACTAGTCTGGAGTACATATACTGTGATATATATGGGCACTGGTTGTTTGTGAAAAACTTCAGTTTTTGCAGCACAGAGTAGTTCTGTTCAGCAGACAGACAGCCTAAGACAGACTGCTGAAAAGAGCCATTGTGTTCCTACAGTGCTTGAATAACTTCAACTTTTAAATCAGCAAAACAAGTACACACAGAAAAATGCACGTGTCATTTGCACTTGGCAAGTGATGTATGTTGATCATTTTCCTTTCACAGGAGATGTGTACGTAGAAACATTGTGCAGTGAAAAATTGTGGCGCTTTAGAGAAGTTAGATGAAATTTGCCACCTCTGTTCTGCACCAGCCATCTATCTACACTATAGTGGAAAAAGAGACCACACAAAAGCGCATGTGTGGAGTAAAGCAAAGTGTAGGTTCACTGGAGACAAACTGGATGACTTTAGATGCAGAAGGGGCTCCATAGTTCTGTGGCTGAGTCTCACTGATGACACCACTGAGGGGGAGCGACGGGATCCTATAACAAGATTGCATGCTGAGTGAGGAAAAAAGATGCACAGAGATAGGAAGGCAGACAGAGAGTGATGGTTGAAAGGAGTTGGCTGAATAGAAGCTGATTCACATTAGCCAGCCAGCCACTGGCTGAGAGGAGCAGGCTGAATTAAAAAGTGCTGTCTTTATTACCACCACAGAATAGATCTCTGGTCCTCACTCTGTCTCTCTATCTTCTGTCTTAATGGAGGAGTGAGGGATACACAAAAGGTGATGTTTCAGTATTAAATGTTCACCCAGGCTTTTCTCTTTCCGCCCACCCCATAGTTCCCATTCCAGCACCCAAATGAAACCCTCCTCAAGTGACAAACAACTTATTCTTTCTGATCTGCCTGTGTTTTGCTTGTGCTATAATCACACTAACAAACCATATCACTTTACAAAAACACAGGGAAACTGGGCTGTAACAAAATCAGCTTGTGGGACCATCTGGTCTGGAGTCTGCTCTTTCTATGTCATCTCTTTTCTTCCCATCCCCTACATTATCATATTACATCCACTTTTACTCCATTCTCCCTGCTCCTCCAGTTCCACCACCTTTTCTGTACATCTCTCTCCAATGTGGCAGAGTCAAGCTTTGCAGATGAAAACCATCCTAATTAGTGTTGGTAGTGTGCATGTATCTGAAATCAGGTTCTTAACCTCAGACTGGTTGTGTGGTACAGTCATAAGACACCGACATGCATCTTTTCACAGAGCCTGGGTTATCACTTGTATTTACTTTACATGGGTCTCATCTGAAGTTTAATGGAATAAAGCATTGTGCGACTGGGACTGCAGAGCCTCCAGGGAGCAGAGACAGAACTTCACAGTCAGTTTGGCTCAGAGCCATTCAGTGTGGATGTGCAGGTGGAGGAAGGAGGGAGGAAGAATAGATAACAGCCCTGTAGTGCCCACAGCTTTTGTTGTCAGTGAAGTAACACTCAGGTTAAACTGGCAGAATGTGAGGGTGTAGGCTGGCAGTCTACAAGTTATTTTCTATTGCGAGATTAAACGCCTGACCGGCTCTTGCATCAATACCATTCTGAGGCTTTATTTTTCTCTCTGCTTTTTTATTTAATGTTTCATTAGTATGTACGTTTATTTTCACGCCTGTTTCTCTGATGAGTCATTACAAACGAAAATCTGTGTATGTTCATGTGTACTTTCAAGCTGTGGTGTAACACTGCCCCCTGCTGATCGCAGATCAGACTTGCTGAACACTCAGGATGCAAATGCAGAAATAAACCACTAGTAGAGCACTACTGTCTCCTTCTGTAACAACAATTGCAATTTAAAGCAAAACTGTACTTACAGACCGAAGGTAAGATGAAAGAAAAAATAACATTGCTGCTGGTTATTTAATTGATATTAAAAATACAATGTGATCATCCTTCTTAGATCAAAGTAACTTTTTTCAAATGAAAATTTCCTTATTCCTACATAAATTTAATTTCACCCCATGGGTTAAGTTCATTTTCAGGAAAACCTTGAAGCTTTAAAGATAAAAAACTGCACTGAATCACTTTGTTAGCATCCCCAAACGATACACAGACAATAATGTGCGACTGAAGCCAACCTCATTAAATCAGCCTCATTCAGGAGCATAAAAAACCTCTCAGATGCTTAGTTTACACATATAGTGAGGACTGATCAGCTTTGACCCTTACCCTATCACTGAATGAAATTAATTTTTGACTGTAACTAGGCTGAACTCACAAAACTAAATATACTACATACTGTACTGTATATTTGTTGATTTGTGAAAGGGTTCACAACTCATTTACTTAAGTACTGCACTTAAAGGCAGTTTTGAGGTACTTCAATTGACAACCTTGGATACTAATTACTTTGTGGATTAACATTGCTATAATTAATATAATCAACTAATAAGACATGATACATCTCAGATGAAACAGCTCCTCCTTTACCAACTGTCACATTTGTGATGAAAATACACAATACACAGTAATTCAAATTCAATGTTGGACCAAGGTTTTAATTTGAATGCAAAAATAAATTTGTAAATTTGCAGTTACAAGTTTTTGAAACTGTTCTCTCCTTGAATTTATTCATGAATTAACTTCTGCAGAAATGAGGCTCCATATTGATTTGATTTACATATTAATGTTAACAGCATCAAGTACCGTTTTTCAGTACATATTTTATATATGCATAGTTATTCAATAACATTGATACTCAGAGGAGTGAATTTCTTAATGGAGTACTTGTGCTTTTTATGGTTTCAGTCTTACTTATCTGGTCGAACCTTCAAGGTATACTGGCAGGGGCATGTTTCCAACTCTCACAGCCTCTCTACCGGTGTCCCACAGGGCTTTGTTCTTGGTCCTCTTCTTTTTTTCTATCTGTACTACATCTCTGGGTTCTATCGTCCACTCACATGGCTTTACCTATCATTGCTACACCGATGCCATACAGGTCTTCTTGTCCTTTCCATTGGATGACTAAACTGTCTCATCAAGCATCACTGCCTGCCCGTCTAATAACTCCACTTGGATGAGGGAAAGACATCTTGAGCTCAACCTCTGCAAAACAGAACTTGGCAACCAACTGAGCTTTACAGACCACATTTCCTTTGTCTCTAGGACATGCAGGTTTGCCCTATACAACATCAGAAAGATCAGACCCAACCTTACTGAATATACAAACCACTACACTGCACTACATTGCAAAAAAATACACTTACATAAAATTAATTATAATAATAAAAAATATGTCTTTCACTTACATCTCATTAAATGGACACACTTCTTCAGATAGTGTTTTGCTTTAAATTTTTTCTCTTTGACTTAGATTTTTGCTTGCCTTGTACCTCACTTGTGAGTCGCTTTGGATAAAAGCGTCAATGATTAAATGTAAATCTTAGAGAATATAATTAGTGCTTCAACATGAGTAAGAAAGCCAAGAACTACCAGGGGCTTAGCTTTCACTTCTCACCTTCCACATTCACAGTCTGTACCATCATGATATAGTGTGTCACCCAATCACAGATCAAGTGTGAGCAGTACATGTGCTTTGTGTCAGAACATGCCTCACCACAAGGCCAAAGTTAGGTGATGATTGCTAAGGGCAAGTCAATATTTGGGTGTGAACTTTTGTGAAGTTCTTCTCCTTCCAGCAGGGTTTGTGAGATTTCACACACAACAAGCTTTCACCAATAGGCAAATCATATTTGATCAAAAAATAAATAATTGAAAATATTTAATGAATGATTCCTAAAAAGTGATCATTCAAGACATGAACATTTCATAAAGCAGCAACCAACATAACAGCCATTAAAATAGATTCTTTGAAGTATTGTATTTGCCCAAAGATGTGTTACTGAAAGTGCCATGGTTCTCCACCCACAGCATTGCCACAGTATTAAACCCTCTTTTTTAGACAGCTGCCTAAGTGTAGACCGATGACTTTCGAAACTGTTGACACTGTAAGTAAATTATGCACATCAACGGTTCCTGATTGTGAGTCTTCTGAGATCTACTTGTGGTTGTCATTTCTCATCAACAAAAGCTAAATATTTAAGAGTTGTTGTTTTTTTTGTTTTTTTTTTACCAAATCAAACTAGAAATAATCTGCAACTTTAATCTTGTTTGAATGGCTTAATCCAGCCTTGATTCCAATTACCCTATGTAGATTATCTCTAGATTAGCCTAGGGGTTCACATACTTTTTTCCGGTGTACACTGTGAATACAGTGACTTGTGCTATTAATTAAAATATAGTGTGTGCATTCATTATTGGGTGTAAGCCGATAATTTCACTTTCTTGCTTTTGGGGCTTGATTCTTGTGACGTCAGTATGCTGGCAGGCTACTTGTCTCTCAGATGCTCTATAAAGGACAACCTGAGGCTGCTCAGCTGGTTGGTGACTGACAGATAGCTGACTACACAGAGGAACACCATGGGTAGGTGAGATAATAAAACATCCAGAAATCCATATGTAGCATGTGAATTAAGGTGTTTTATATTTCACCAATTATCCATCCATTGTTTTTGTTCTATGTTATCTTTTTGTATTATGTTCATGGTATATGTGATTTTTATTTTGAGGGAATTTTTATTTTCTGAACTTATTTTCTTTGTGACCTCTGACCTTTTAGCGATGTAATTTACGGTTAAGTCGCGCTACTTTCCTCAGTCGGCTTGAAGCCTCGCTGAGGTAAGGTGAACTTATGCGGGTGCTCCTGTAGATATGTTAAAACATGTTAATGATAAATGATAGTTCTAAACTTGTATTTTGACGGTAACAAATGATTTTATTCTTGTCTAAGCGTCAGTATTTATTTATATGTATTTTTGTAGGACTGTACAGCACTAGAATGTAATGCTAAACTTAGCCGTTCTTAAGCTAGGTTTGTGGAGCATGTGGTCGGTCTTTCATGCGGTGGTTCTGTGTTTTTCTTAAAGGTGTGTATGTGAGAGACCGGTTGATGAAGTCGCTGTACTGTTTTTATTTTATTTTATGCAGGTATGTCTATTCCCTCATTGTCCTTTTGTTTATGTCTGGTTTTTATTAAGAGTTTGAATTCTTTCTATAATGTAGTAGAACTTTGTCTTTGTGTTTACTGTTAACATTCAATATTGTTCAATAGAAATATATAATTATAAA
>OMLM01015833.1:0-13967 GCA_900302695.1 Helostoma temminkii | reverse complement strand
ATCGTGTAGACTTGGACAGTTCATTCCACCATTGTGGGACCACAGAGCTGAAGAGTTTCGCAGTAGATTTTTTGTTCTGTGATGGAACCACCAGATGCCGTTCGTTGACAGAGCGCAGTGGTCGGGCAGGGATGTAGATCTGAATGAGTGAGTTGAGGTAGACAGGTGCAGTTAAGCTGACCACTCTGTAGGCAGGAGTCAGAGCAGCTACAGGAAGCCAGTGCAAAGATTTAAGGAGTGGGGTGACGTGCGTCCATTTTAGTTGATTGAAAACCAGTCGTGCTGCTGCGTTCTGTATCATGTGGAGGGATTTGATTGCGCATGCCAGTAATCCCGTCAAAAAGGCATTGCAGTACTCGAGACGAGATACGACCAGCGCCTGCACAATCAATTGGGTTGTATATTCAGAAAGGTATGGTCTGATCTTTCTGATGTTGTAGAGGGCAAATCTGCATGCCCTAGAGACAGAGGAGATGTGGTCTGAAAAGCTCAGTTGGTCATCGATGATGACCCCCAGGTTTCTGGCAGACTTAGTGGGGACAATCACTGAGGACTCAGTGGTGATGCTGATGTTGTGGTGTATTGACGGTTTAGCTGGGAAGACTGCAAGTTCTGTCTTGGAGAGGTTGAGTTGAAGATGTTTCCCCTCATCCAAGTGGAGATGTCGGCTAGACAGGCAGTGATGCGTAACAAGACTGTTGAGTCATTGGGTGGAAAGGACAGGAAAAGCTGTGTGTCGTCAGCATAGCAATGATAAGAAAAGCCATGTGAGCGGATGATGGAACCCAGAGATGATGTATAGATTGAAAAAAGAAGAGGACCAAGAACTGAGCCCTGTGGCACACCTGTAGAGAGGCTGTGGGAGTTGGAATCGTGCCCCTGCCAGGATATCTTGAAGGTTCGACCAGACGAGTAAGAATGAAGCCAGGCCAGAGCTGTACCAGTTCCCAGGTCAGAGAGTGTGGATAGAAGGATCTGGTGGTTCACTGTGTCAAAGGCTGCAGATATATCAAGTAGGAGTAGGACAGAGGACTGTACCCTAGCTTTTGCATCCCGCAGGGATTCCACAACTCTGAGGAGTGCTGTTTCTGTAGAGTGTCCACAGGTATTTGCTGAAAAGACATAGTGATGAAAATAGAACACAGGCTGGAGACATAGGTAAAGCTAAAGCAGTAAAGAGAGAAGGTATAGGTACAAGAAGATACAAATAAGGTGTCCTATGGTGTCCTTGCTCGGTGGACTTGCACAGGTAGACTCGCTGGTCTTTACATTTACATTACAATTAACTCTTGAAAAGGCAGTCTGTGAACAGAAAACCATTTCATGTGACAAACTGATGAGTCTGATGAGAAAATGCCATGAGTGTGGCAAAGCTAAATATAGCTATTAAGGACGGTCTTTCCTGGTTTTCTTAGATTCACAATGTCTGCTTCTCTGCTGTACAGCGCCACACAGTTAGGCTGCTGTAGAAGAAGAAAGTTTGCAAGGCCAAATATTACATTCAGTTAAAACTTGCAGATTGACTTGCAGGTTTAAAATATTATCAGTGTGTGTTGGAAGAAGGCAGAGAAGGAACTGTTTAGTCACCAATGACAAGTTGTGCACTAGCACATTGCAGCATTTCAAAAATGGGCACACGACAGGCCCAAGAGGACAACTGTAACACCAGAAATCCAAAACCAATGGCATCAACCAAAGCTTTGTTCTAAGATAAGAATCTGTGCATCAGTTATTATATATATACAGCACAGAAATGCCATTATTACTCATTAGCAAGCTAACCACTAAAGCTAACATGGGCTAATATTAACAGATTAGGCTCGCAAACTCAGGAACAACATTTGTACAGACACTTAAGTGGATGTTGGGCTTAGCATTAGCGGTGCTGTAAAGGGAGACGTGGCTCTACAGTAGCTCTAGAGCCTGTGGAAAAGAAAATCAGTTCTTACATGGTTCTAAAGTTGAACCAACTTTGAACTGGCACCAGCCTGGAAGTAGCACCAAGTTCTTGAGGGTCGAAAAGGGGTAAACATAACCCAAGTAAATACAAAAAACAGACTTTAAATAATTTCATTTATTAGAAGAAAAAGCTGCCCTAACCTGCCTGGCCTTAGGCCTTATGCATTAATGCATACAACTACATACATGCATGAACTGATGTCTTTTAAAGTAAATAAATCAAGCCTTTAAGCAGCTGAAATAGAATATTGTATAGGTACTAGGTATGAAGCATCCTAATGAATTTGGCACAGTATCTCCTTAGTTTTAGTCTGTCTCACTGTCTGCCTAGACTGACATCATGGAGATGTTCATATTAAAGCTGTGTGAAGGCCATACCATCTTTTGTGGGACTCCTTGTTCTTCTTGTCACTACAGTTTGATATGAATGTGTACATGCAGTATCTGTATACAGTATTCATGCAGTGTCACTGAAAGACTGTGAAGCCTTTTAACTGAAGAATTTTCTTTCTAGCAGAAATAAGTAATAATTAATAAGGGAAAGCCATTCTGTTCTATAGGTATCAGTGCAGCCCAGCTAATGATAAACAAATGCACAAATTGTGGATGTAATTTACTAGGCATAGATACATAAATAAATACAGGAAGTTATTAGCAGGTAGTAGCTAGTCACTGGTTTAATTCAGAAAGCTGTATAATGTATTTGTCTGTAAATCAGTCAAAATCTCTGCTGATAAGGAGAAGGAGACAAGCTCCGCCAAAAATCCCCCAAAATCCTAAAACTACTGTTCTCATTTAGGAGCTGCAGCTAAACCCTGACTGTTTTCAGGTGTACTTCAGGCTGAGTCCAGTGTGACAGCTTTTTGAGGATATTAGCACTGAGGTTCACAAAAATGAGGACCAACTTTCTGCCATTCAACAAAGCCGTCTGCACGGAGCTTTCAGGTGCAGCTGAATGCGCCAAGTTGACGTCTCAGAGCGCTGCACCCAAGTTGAGCATTTTTAAACTTTGAACACTCCAGAATGGCAGGCACAACTGTGCGCTGCTGTCAGTTCACCAGCACACTGATTCATTTTTGTGTAAAAACACTTAGAAATGCATGGGTTTATTAGCCTTTAACCTACTATCTGAAAACACAGTAATCTTCTTGTCCGCACAGACAAATAATGGTACTCCACACAGTAAAATATAAAAGTGCCAGTTTTTAACTGAATTCCAGTGTGCACAGCTAAAGTCATGAAAGTATTTTACAATAGTAAACAACCTATGTTATTTGATGAAAATGTATAATTTCTCTGTTACATTTCATTGGGAAATATATGTTACATTATAATCAACATAATTTTAATTTTATGAAACTTTGTCTTGTTAGAAATATAACTATTAACAAAAAGTAAAAACAAATGACATTGTTGGCAATGCATATTTTATTTTTGATATTTTTTGGTATTTTGTCAAATCAACAAAGAATTGATTAAATGGTTTCATTTAAATGACAAATGTTGATTTTAAAATAAAATGCTGAAAAAAAACCTTAAAAATACAATAACTGATTTCAGCAATAATGCCATCACTCTCCATCACCACCTTGCAGTCTGGCCTTTTTAAAACTGTTATTCTTATTAAACTCAGCCCCAAAATTTATTTCTCATTAGTTTTTCTGTAAGATGACACTTTGTTGTAATATTCTTGCAGGATAACAGATCTGGGCCTTAGATGTTATAGTATCATGATGAACAGAGTGCTGAGGTATGTGGAGGTGACTCTTTCCGCATGTTGTTAAAATCCTGTTTGGACATAAACACAAGATTGTTAACACTTTAGATCTAAAATGTTCCAACCCTGTCTTACTCCACTATTCTACTCTGCTTCTGTTACATTGAAGCTCAGTCCGTAATGGGATGTATTTACTACACATATGAACCTCTTGATGTGTTGGAAAATACTTAAATTTCACTTACAGCATCCATAAAGCCTGTTCACACGGGCAATGTCGTTAGGGCTCATCTGTGTTGCTTGCCCGAGTACAAGGTTAGGATTGCTCTTGGCGGTGATGGTTGGATTCCCGTTACTGGAGAAGGCATAGCTGGAGGAGAACATGACCACAACATGTTTAGTATACTGAGGAGTAGAAACACAGCACACACTGACCACCCATATGCTCCTGTTGTTGTTCTGTAATTTGATCAGATAACATTGACTAAGCACATAGAACACGTTCCCCATCAGTGGTCAGCAAAAATAGTGGATTCTAGTCTGGATCTGGACCCAAAGAGGCGTTTATCCAGAAAGCAAAGAATAAAATCGTAAAACCTTTTATGATGAGATTTTTTTGAACAGGCACTGCTTGTTAGAGTTGCAGCGTCTTTCCCCTTCAGGTGAAAAGTGTAGCAGAGAAGATTTATGTGTTTTTTGGTGGATCCTCATAGTGGCAGAGCTATAAAATGTATGATATTTTCTTATCAAAAAGGACCCTATGTCTCATGCGTATGCATGTGGCAATACTACGCATACTAATATGCATACGCTTCTTGGTAGCCTGCAGACAGACTCTGCACCTGTTCTTGTGATGCTTCTGTACTCTCATGTGAGGTCAGCCTACATGTGAGGCACACGTCCCCAAACAGGAGGGGAGGGCGGAGCTCTAGATGAAATGAGTTATTCCAGAGACTAAGCTAAGAATTAATTCACTCTAAATTCTACATTATACATATTATATAAAATGAATAAAAAAAAATTTTTGTTAAAAAAACAATAAAAAAATCAATCTGAACCTCGACTGGGGAGGACTTTAAGTGACTGGAGCTCCTGGACTTCTAGTTGAAGAACCTTATCTTTCAATCACTCAACACAAATATTTGAAAACACACTCACTTGGGATATTGCATGACAGAGTTGAAGTCATAGGGAGTGCCCAGGTTGTTCGTCTGCACTTTCTGAAAGTTTGATTCATATCCTGCATGGAGAAAGTAGAAAAATATTTAAACACAGCTTTTAATGTCCCCATTTTTTCTTTCAGTCACAGATGACTGAAATTATCTTTACAGTGCAACTGTCCAATGGTGTTTATATACTGAGTTAACATATTGACTTGACACTGCTTTAAATTTATGTGGCTATATTTGGTTAATCTGATATTAAAAAAGCTGTAAAAGAAGAGCTGTAGAATCACATTTATTAGTGTTGTCAAAACTCTCAGCAATGGAGTCACACTTAAAATCTGAATTCAAATATCAAAATCTTATCGTATGCAAAACCGTCAGTATATCTGAAACAAAGCTGTTGACCCTAAGGCCTGCTAGCACTGGGCCTGTTCACAACTTTTGTCCAGAATAAAATATGAATGTTGCCTGCAGACAGACAGAATCACTGTATAACACATAAAAGAGAACAGTAAATAAAGTTTTTGATGTGAGCTGACCTGACTGCACGTTCTGCAAGTAGATATTAACATATGAATCTCTGTCAGAGCGAACATGCTCATGGTGGAACCCAAGTGCATGAAGAACCTCGTGCTGCACCGTGTTGATGTACACACAGCCGTTCCTCTGCAGGGAAATTGGCTGTCCTTGGCCTTGACGACCCAGGTAGGACCAACACCTGAAACACAACAGCAAACACACTAGTAAAATCATTGAATTTGAAGATGCCTGGACATTTATGATAGCTATATCAGTCTTGTCTTTTCATTCTAGTACTGTGTGTGTTCCTACCCAGATCCAGAGAAGAACACAAGATAGTCCGGTTGATTGTTCCACCAGACAAAGCGAATGCAGGTTGAGTCGTGGAAACTCACCAGGGCCCTGATGATGGTGTCTCGCTCTTGTGAGCCTACAGAGAAAAAGAACAGGATCCATCAACCACAGTAATTCACCTTTTACTATAATGAAAATTGCAGGTTCATATTGAAACAAAAGGTTATCGACTGTTTTTTCAGGATCAATAGCTAGGTTACTGTGACTTACTGAACTCAGAGGTCAAAGCAACAGGTATATAGACGTAAGATCCAGTTTTAGGCCACTTGCAGCCTGTGGCTGTGCAGGGAACTGCGTTCTTTTTCGTATTTGGCATAATGTCACCGTGTGTCAGCGACTTTGCTGCAGAAGAACAACACAAAGTTTTTGGATTATCAAAATGGGGTGTAGAGTATAACATGATTCATGGGCAATTTTTCTAAACCCATGAGCTAACACATTTCATCATCTGTCAGTTATTTTTCTGTAGTTAATCAATAGTGACTGTGATCACTACTGACTTCAAAGATTAACTGATTATTACAAAATGTTTGACACTGTTTTTCATCTATTGCTTCAGCTGCGCAATCAGATGCAACTGTCATTGTGTTTTTCGTGTTTTTTGAATTCATATGTCAGAAAGATCAATTTTCACTTACTTATGTTTTTATTGGCCTTAGCAATGATGTCAAAGGCGTCCAAAGTCGCATCTGGAGGCAGAGAAAACAGAAACCAAAAAGACTTAGCAGCATGTTTACAAACAGAGTGAAATGAACAGAAAAGATAAGAACTGATAAAATTTTACTTTCAACTGAGAGGGTTTGTCCACTTTGCAATTCTTGAGAATCCTGCAACATGAAGACACAAAGTTGCACTTTTACAATTCACCTTCAGTTGTTGTTTAGCAGATTATTCTGGTGCTGTGTTTAAAAAATGAAATTTTTTTATTTATCTTTTATTGGTTGTAACATGCAATGGCTTATAATAATAACAACAACGATAATAATAATTAATACTTTATTAATGTCATCGGGGAAATTCTTTTTGGACAGGCTGCCCCTTTGAGGCGCCAGAGGTCAGGGGTACAGTCTTGTCCAAGGACACTTCGACATGTGGCCAGGAATTGGGTATACCAGGAATTGAACCCACAACCTTGGGATTTATAAACAACTAAAACTAAATCATTCTTATTTCAAAAATACCCAAAACACAGAGCTGACATTTTGCAGAAGCATATTTGTCACAGGACAGCAGATGGAGTTTAACATCTGTATCTTAAACTTACCGAAGGAATGGGCATCTCTGAGAGCAGGAGGAGGAAAAAGACAACTGGAGTCTTCATGGTGGTCCTCTCTAATAAACACAAAATCTGGTAAAAAAAACAACAACAAAGAAAATGTGTTAGGTCATTAAAGATTAA
The DNA here is from genome assembly GCA_900302695.1 of Helostoma temminkii. Classification (NCBI taxonomy): domain Eukaryota; kingdom Metazoa; phylum Chordata; class Actinopteri; order Anabantiformes; family Helostomatidae; genus Helostoma; species Helostoma temminkii. The sequence continues at coordinate 6,853 of OMLM01015833.1, read as the reverse complement.
ATCTGGCACATTTGGTAATAGCTGAATGGGTAAAGTTAGTAAGAATGGGATGGAGCTCAGAGGCATTTACCTGTTGTACCAGGACTCTAATGCTGGATGCAGCAGATTTCCTTACTCCTCGCTCTGTATTTATAGGCACATGCAGGATGTTAACTTTACCATGTTATAATAAACTTCTCAGGTCTAACAAAGGGGACATAGTCAGAACAGGTTGGCCAAGAAAAATAATAACAGCTGTTGATGACGCAAACCGAGCTGGGAAGAAACACCTAAAAACAACAGTCAGTGACATCACCAACAACCTTGTCAGAGCAGGGGTGATGGTATCACAGTTGTTAGTCATGCAGTGTTACACTTTGCAACAACAAAACAGTTTTTGTAAGAACAGAACGGTTTTTGTTAGATGTTCTCCCACACAGCTTAAACTGAAAATATGCACGTTCAGGTCTGACAGAAACACGAACACAGAAGTACGTCACAGCAGTTTCCTGAAGTCTCCACTAATCTGCTGTAAAACTGTTTATTCTGTTTCTAGTTGACAGTGTTGGGCTGTTGACCAGTGGGCTGCTCTAGGGATGGGAAGATGAGCGGATTGGTATCACTGCTCGAACATCAGTTATTATATATTTGCATCAATAAAATCTGATGTTTGATTATTAGAGGCGTTTTGATGGATCCAGTGATTTGACATTTTGATTCTTTCTAAATTAAATCAACTTTACACTGCAGCATTGTGGTCGATCAGAACAAATGTCTGAACAAAATGTTCATGACACTAGGGGTTTTACATATCAGACGCAATTCGCAATAGCACAAATACAATGGTATACATATGTGGCGCACTTTAAAGGGAATAAAAGTATTACATTATTGGGTTGGTCACATATCTAAATAACTGCATAAGGCTTCTAATAATCAAATAGATTGCGTTTCATCAGTGCAAAACTGTTGTAATCAATAAATCTTAAATTATTTTCAGAAATGCAGAAATTCACAGCTTCTCTGCTGATGCATTCCCACTGTGTCTGCTTGTGTGTCATTTTTCCATCACTATTGGAGCTGTCTACTACCCCCATGATTGGTGAGGAATTTATTGCAAGTTCTTTTCCCCTGTATTTTTAGCACTTACATTGCACTTTATTATTATTGTCCATCCTGAACATCCTTAATTTTGAAAGCCAGGGGTATTAAAAGTGTACTGTGCTGTAGTCTTGAAGCAGACAGGGGAACACTGAACTTAAACTTGTGGAAAAAAAACCAGCCAGATTGTGAAACGTTTTATTTGATATTGAATTGCATAGCATTATTCCTTTGCTTTATCCAATCACATTGTATTGAATTTATATATTATATTATGTAAAATGAATACATTGTGTGTTAAATTGCACTGTAATGTGACTGTAGTGTGAATCACATTGAATCAAACCAGTCATTGTTGCATGTGTATCTTTAGCCAAATTACATGGTCTTGTCAGTAACTATTTCAGACTAGTATTCTGAACTTAGTAAGACTTTCTTCACAAAATGCAAATACAAACATTCATATTTTAGAGGCATTTAATTTTCTTACTTTTGAATGAAAGAGGCCAACAGGAGGTTGGAGCTAAATTCTAGTTGCACTTATTTTTAAAAAGTAAGCACGTGCGTTCAACTTTCAGCTGGAGGAAGCCAATATGGGGTTGGAGAACTTATATGCTTGCATAGGTCTCCTTCCACAATCCAAGGACTTGCAGTTAGATTAATTGTTAAGTGTAAATTGTCTGTTGGTGTGGATGGCTGTCTGTCTCTCTGAGTAAGTGCTGTTAAATGCTGGTGACCTGTCCAGGGTGCACCTTATCTCTCACCCAGTAACAGCTGGCATCTGATGATTGACACAGTGATTTAGATGATAGACGGATGATCAGTAAGTTTTTGCTGGTATAGTTGTTCATACTGGAGTCAGTTAAACACTGCATGGACAAAACATTTTTTGAACCATTTTTTGCTTTGATTAAACCATTTGCTGTGGCAATATTATGTTAGGCTTACGAAATGTTGTCACATTTATCATTTGCTGACTATATAAAGTCTCATCCAGCACATTAAGATTCTCAATGGGGTTAAGGTCTGGACTCTATAAGTGAAAATGGTGTTTCATGCTCTCTAAACCCTTTTTTCACAAACTGAGCCGAATTAATCCTGGAATCATCTTCTTGGAATATGCCAATGCAATCATGCAAGCAAAAAATCCACTGATGGAGAAACCTGGTCATTCAGTTCCTTCAGGTAGTAAATTAGATTGTTGTGTTGCCAAACATCCCTAACAAAAAAGTAATACACTTTTACAGGTTTATTTTATTAAGTATACTTTAAGTATATTTCTATGTACTTAGAGTATATTTTTTATGTACTTATCAGAAGTAAACTAAAAAGTATAAAAATAGTAAACTAGCAAGTATACTATAAGTATACATGCTCATTCTGCTCACACAAGTATTTGCTGGTTGAGTTGAGTTGAAATCTAGTGGGGACCAGGATGCCTATAGTAATGCATGAAAGAAAAAAAGATTTTAAATGATGAAAGCAAAAAAACAAAAAAAAGAAAGTAAAGGCAGCAGCAAGGTTAGAAATAATAAAAATGTGGGGTGACTTTGTGATGATGTAAATTATTGTAAGTATGTTATCTTAAAGTGCTCAGCTTGCAACAATAGTACTCATAAAGACTTTACAGGAATGGTACATGGTGGACGAGGTATTGTATTCATTCCATTTACTGTCAGTACACTGCTGTGTTTTTTGTATATATGTGATGTTTGTATCTTTAATGATTCAGAACATCAATATTACACAAAGATAACCTGAGTAAAAACAAAATGCAGTTTCTGCCCATGCAGCCACACAAGGAGGACATCACGCACAGCACATCACTCTTGTCTCATTTTGGGCTCTTCAGTTCTTTTAGGTTGTTGTTTGTCAGGCAGTTGTCCTCAAAAATAATATTAGCCGGATTAGCCAGAGAATGTGGTAAAGCAAACACACTGAGCACTTACTTCACACCATAAACCGACTTAAGTTACAACCTCTGTTTTGTATTCTAATATAATGTGGTTTTGGAGGACATAAGACACAAACAGCACTGTTAAATCACACAAGCTATATACACAGAGAATATATACACAAAAAAAATAAAATAGATCCAGTCGTGTGTGTGTTCATGAGGGCTATTGCCCTGTTATAAAAACTGTCCCTGTCTGTTTGTCCGTGACCTCAGCAACCTGAGTCTTTGTGGTGCGTGGTGCAGCTTGAAAACCACACAGAGATGCAGTGAGTTAGCACACTCTCAATGGAGCAACGGTAGAAGGCAACCAGCTTTTTAGGTTGACCCTCCTGAGGATCCTTAGTAAGTGAAGACGCTGTTAGGCCTTTTTCATAACCTCCGCAGTGTTTGAGCTTATCAGAGTCACTGTTTCTGTCGTGGTGTGTCCGGTATGAAAGGCTGCAGCCAAGTCTCTTTGATTAACACAATGCAGCAGTCACGGAAGCACTTGTTGGTTGCATTTTTCAGCCTCAGTTCGTTGATTTGTTGTTTGTTTGTTATGGATCTGGTGTTAAGACTTAAATGGTTGCAGCCTTGTTTTTGCTTCCTTTGCGCTCTCTCTTGAGCTTGCTGCTCAACCATCCATGGAGAGCCCGGGGGCAAAACCTAAAATTCAGCAGCTACAGGCTGGGTTATCGTCAGATGGAGGGCCTTCAAATTCAAATTCAGGGACTTTTTAGCAGTTCAGCAGAGGAGAGATGGAGAGCTTCGAGGCTTGCATTTCTCACTTGAGGTGTCACGGATGCCAGCCCTGCAGCCATCCCCTGCTGGACATTCCACCATAGAAAGGGGTAACACATTTGAACCATCCATATCTTCCCCTGGCGGACAGGTTAATCACCCGGTGGGTCAACCAGCCATCCAGCATAAAGAGCCCAAGAATCAGTGTATCAAGCAGGTGAGGACATTGAAAATTACCTCCTACATTTTGAAAGTATTGCAAAAACATGGCAGTGGCCAAGGGAGAAATGGGCATGTCGGCTAATTCCTTTGCTGACCGGGAAAGCGCTGGAGGCTTACACAGTTATGGATGAAGACAAGTCCAACTGTTACCCAGACCTGAGGGAGGCACTGTTGGCCCAGAAACCAGAAATTGTCAACAGGGGCCTCTACCGCTGCTGGATGCGGCCCGAGCAAAGGAGTACAGATGAGCTGGGGGAGATCATTATCCTGGAGCAACTACTACATTGGCTTCCCTCAGATACTAGGACGTGGATGAACCAAGAATGGTCTGACTGCAGCAAAGTTGGCTATGCAGTATGTGAAAGGGGCCCTCATCAAGATCTGGATACAAGGGACTGGAACTGCCCCAGGGAAAGTTTTCTAAAGAGCTCTGAAATGAATGAGCAATAAAGAAAAGAAATTAATATCTGGAGTCAATTAAGTAAAATTATTATATCTGCATTATATTACGCATCCATATCTTGGTAGAAGCTCTTGGCGTGAAGAAATTTTGGTCCACTCTTGATGTCATGAACTGATGGCTGGACATTCTTGTTTAGGTTTTTCAGATAGAGCACACAGTTCCATCCATTATGGCAACTGATCCAAGTCCTGAAGCTGCAAAGCAGCCTCAGACCATCACTACCACCACCATGTTTGACTATTAATATACTGTTCTTGTTTCTTTGTCTCATCAGTCCACAGGATATACATGCCCCAAAATAATAAAGATGCTTTTTTGGAAAATGCAAGAAGAACCTGTGTGTTCTTTTTGGTCAGCAGTGGCTTTCAACTTGGAATGCTCTCATGGATGCCATTTTTGCCCAGTCTCTTTCTTATTGTTGATTCATTAACACTGACCTTAACTGAGGCCTGCAGGCCTGCAGTATTTTAGATGCTATTCTTGGTTGTTTTATGATCTCTTTTCCACATAACTCTGTAAGGTTTTAACCTTCCATAGTGCCTTAAGATGACTTTGGTTGTGATTTGGTGCTATATAAATGAACTGAATTGATCTTAATTGAAATAACTGAAATCAATGAAAAAATGAAAACTTGACTTTAAGATCAAAAGGTGAATATGCAATTTCAGCTTTTTGTGTTTACTCCTTAAACAACATTGATCAATGCACATTTTGTATCAAATGAGCCAAATTTTCAGCAATCAAAGTACTGAAAGGTGAGACTAACAGCTGTTTCTTATTACCCTGAGGTGTCCAATGAGATAGATTTTCAGACAATACTGTAGCTGTAAATGACTACTGATGGATTTACCTGTGACAGCTGCATTTTAACATGAAAACAAGTGAGCTGTCCATCTGAGAAAAGGGAAACTCAATCAAAGGCACTTCACAAACACAGTGTCAAGCTAATACACCACAGTAGCATACACAGAACAGGTCAACCAAGGAAAATAACAATAGTTGATTGTGGAGAAAACCCCCAAAACAACAGAAATCAGCTGACCTGTTTTTAGGATGCACGCATCATGACTGTTTACGTATTAGCTCTTCTTTGTTCCTGTAGATGGTCAGTCTGGCCTCTCTGACTTTGTCCCTAACACAGCCAACCTGAGCTTTCCTTCTGAGGTGCTTGTTCCTAATCCTGTCCATCCCCCTCTTCATCCTTCATCTTCATCTCTGCTACCTCTGTCTCAGCCTCTTGTCTTTTCCACACTGCTACAGTCTCTAACCCATACATCATAGCTGTTCTCACTACTGTCTTGTACTCCTTTCCTTTGAGTCTTGCTGACACTCTTCTGTCACACAACACTCCAGACACTTTTCTCCACCCACTCTAACCCCCCTGCACTTGCCTCACTTGCCTTCACCTCTTTTCCATACTTCCAATCACACTGGACTGTTGACCCCAAATGCTAAAATTTCTGCACCTTCTTGAACTCAGCCCCCTGTAACCCCACTATTTTATTTCCATCCCTCTCATTCATACACATGTATTCTGTCTTACTACTACTGACTTTCATTCCTCTTCTTTCCAGATTTCCTGGTGTTAGTGCTTAAGTTTGGATTAGTTTTTGGGTTAACCACAGCCACAAGAACCAACTCTTGGTGCCAGGTGGGAACCAGTTTTCTTGGCCAACCAACTCTTTGCTGGACTACAACTAAGAACCAATTGCACCAGGGGCTGGACCCAGGAGTGTTTGGATGTGAGTTAGACTCGCAAACTCAGGAACAACACCTGCACAGAGACACTGTAGTGGTTTATGTTGTTGTTGTGTTGAGCATTAGCTGTTTTGTGAATGCAAAAAAGTAGTGTAATGACGTGGCTCTTAGGTGGCTGCTGAGCCTGTGGAAAAGCAAAACAGCTCTTACATGGTTCTTGAGACTTTGCCTCTGCTCTAGAAGTAGCTGCTCCCCTAAAGACTACCACCATTTCTCATAAAGCCAGTTCCAAACAGCCTTGGATTAACTTTAGTTTTTGTAGCTACAAGGCTGAGTGTAGGAGAGCAGAGCATAGGTGGAAGAAGTCAGGGCTTCAAGCACATTATGTAGCTATGAAAGAGTTGTTAGCCCACTTTAATATTACAGTAAAAAATGCCAGAGCAAAATACTTCTCTGACCTTATTGCTGCTCGTCGACATGATCCCAAATTTTTATTCCAGACTGTGGACCAGCTGGTAAATCCATCCCCTCCTTGTGTTCCAGCTGAAAGTAATGCAGACTGCGAACGTTTCCTAACCTACTTTAATGAGAAAATAGAGTCAATCAGAGCCTCTGTCATCCCCAATGCCACTTGTTCCACTGTCCACCGCACACCTAGAGAAAGCATTTTAAGTCAGTTTCCTCCCCTGTCCCTTCCTGAGTTACTTCAGACT
>OMLM01015832.1:21827-47506 GCA_900302695.1 Helostoma temminkii | reverse complement strand
GCCCTCACAGCCAGACTGTTGAACAGTTTCTTCCCTCAAGCCATCAGGCTTCTCAACACACACAGAACAAACTGAACTGTGCACACACACACTCACACACACATACTGGATTTAAATTGAGCTGGACGAACTCACTCACACACACTGATGCTGTTTATAATGTTTACATGCTGTTTCTTTGCACAAAATCACTTTCAACTTGCTGTTTTTGCACAAAATTGTACATTTCAGTTACTGGTCGCTGCTGTTTTGTGTTTAGTTTCTTCTGTCTGCACTTTTTTTTGTTCTAGCACTGTTTGCACTAGGTTGCACAGGATGCACTTTATGTGGCTAGGACAACTTAGCAGTCCTCAGCTCTATGTTCTGTCTTGTCACTGTCCTATGTAGCACCATGGTTCTGGAGAAATGTTGTCTCATTTCACTATATACTGCGTCAGCTATATGTGGTTGGAATGACAATAAAGCTTCTTAAACTTGAACTTGATGTTCAGGAAGCAGACACTGTCTCTACTTTTAGGTTTTAAGACTAGGCTTAAAACTTTCCTTTTTGATTAATCTTATAGTTATCAAAAATGAGTTATGCTGCTATAGATTTAGACTGCTGGGGGACCTTCCTTGACACACCGAGCCCCCCCTCCTTTCTCCATCTACTCATACGCCACTACTGTGTATGGTAAAAAAAAAAAAGTGGAAAATTGTGAGGTAGTAGTAATGGACATTCTCCTACAGGTGGCACTGCATTTCCAGGGTTTTAATTCCTGCCGCTCTGATCAGCTTAAACACCTTAATCATAGTCATCACTGTTGTATTTTTTCTGTAGAACACTCCTATTGAATTTCTACCTTTATACTGCCATTTTCATTCTGGTGCTAATGGCAAAATTAGATGTGGTCATTAATAAAACAAAGTTAACAATGAGAAAAACAGAGCCCCGTGGTGTTTCATTGTCCATATTAGAAAATATTGATGTAGTACTGGTGTAGTATTTTACAGCTATGTTCTAGAATCTGTATTAACCACTTCGGTAAATGCAGTTTCAGTGGAGTGATGGGCCCTGAATCACATTTGTGATTGGGCAGCTGGAGTGTCATTTAGTTTGGTTAAAAAATAGACTGGGAGGGTTGAAAAAAGATGACTGTAACAAAAGTAGACTGACAACTGCTGAGACAAAAGAAAAGTCTGGTCAGAGATTTAAGACACTCTAGACCAAGCAGTGGTTTCTTAAATAAAGGTGTAACCAAGGGAGATTTAATAGAATAATAGAATAAATTGTACACACTTGTCCTACTGAGAGCTTCTGCATTAAATATAATAAAAGATTTTGCATTTGTATGGGAGTATGAAGTAAATCTGAGATTATGATGTTGTTGTTCAAACCCAGCATGATATCTGATACTGGGAGGGACACATGATTAATGTTGCTAATGATGTTTAATACTTAATGAACAAGGCATCAAACAAGATGTTGTGATATTTTGATACTGTGTCGAGCAGTGTGCTTCTGCCATGATTTCTAAATAAAAGTACTGAATAAGATGTTTCTACATGCACACTGAAAATGTCTTTATGTGCTCTTATGTTTGTTTCACTCTTCCATTTATATTGTCTCTGTGGCTGTATTGTTGTCCTCTGTAAGGTCATTTACATTGCAACATGCTCTTGTTGTGATTTGGTGCTACATGAATAATCTGAATTGAACTGAATTTTACATTTGTTAATGTTAGCAGATTTTAAACTAACCATGTTTTGTTGTATGTGAGGCTCCAAACCTCCAACTCATTAAATTTTCCTCCAAAACCCTGATTCCATCTTGGACAAACTGTGCTATAGAGGGATAATTGAAAATGTGTTTATAATCAAGAGATGTTTATACACTGAAAGAGAAGCAGACTCACACACACCTGACCTGGAGTCCACACAAAATGTTTGCTCTTTGAAGACATTTGTGTCTGACAGGTTGGGATTCGCAGGTATTTAACTTCTGTCGGGTCATTAAATTATTAACACCTTGAGGTTTGTTGAGGTCATATGGGCAACATTGTCCCACCCGACCATCATGTGTATTGTTGGGGTGTGTCAAAGTATAAATGAAAGTGTCATAGCCCACGCCCTCTGGTAAACGGTGTTTGATTGTCACATTGAGTCTGATTCTGTTTTGCACAGCTCAGTAGACTGTAGTTGTGTAAGAGCAAGATTTGCTGATGTGCTGCTGGAACAGTTCAGATCTCTGTCTCCAGCATCCAGAGCAGCTAAGTGGCGTCCCTCACTGCTGCCAGACTCAATCTTCCCCCTGTGTTTCAGTAGCACAGAGGTGCGTGAGAAGGAAGAACTCTGGTGTAGAAACACTTCAACAACTTGGGAGAGCTCACATGCCTTGGCTGCGACTGGCTGACATTTTCTAGTGTCTGTGTTTTTCTCCATGCTTGCTGTCTGGTTGAGTTACTGATATGGAAATGTGACTCAGAACATATTCTCTATCAGTGATCACACTTGAATGAAATCCAGCTGTCTCACCAGCTCGTTAGCAGTTGAAAAGCTGAAATATAGAGAAACAAGGAGTTCAGTGATCCGACTGCACTGTAAAAGATTTGAAACTTTTTATTTCAACATGTGGAACTTGTATTCTAGTTTAAAAACATGACATTAAGCAGGCTAGTTCGGCACTGCTGTTGCACAACAGCCTAGTGAGACTGTTCATGTAATAAGGCAATTTTTCATTTTATGCATCAGACTTGTCTAGCTGGCACCCACCTGTTCTTTTCCACTGTGAAGACAAAAAGCATGTGAAGCTGTTGTCTTTACACATATACACAAATAAACCACTACTGAGCTATTCTGGAATTCCTGCAGTGAAAGCCTCCAGCTTCTGGATGACTCATTCAGCGATCAGTGGAATAGCAGAAACATTTAGCTGGAAGAGAAGCAGCTGACAGAAAGCACAAACATCCCTGATCAGATGCCTTGTTTTCACCTCAAACAAAAGAGACTCAAACAAGATTGGATAATAACAGTACAGGACATGACAGCATCAATAAAAACAGAGGCAGACCAGTGTTTTTCTCAGTGCTACATTAAGGTCAAGCTATGCTAGGAAATGTCTCACATCGCTGCTGAAACGCAGGAGAGCTCCAGAGGCATCCTAACAAGTTGTCAAGAGACTGAGGTTAGAGATGGGAATGACAGCAGAAATTCTGAAGCCAATGACCATGGTGTGGTACATGGAAAATATACGTCAGAGTCTAAAAGTCATCATTTTGACTTTTTATCTGCACCACTGTGCTGCTCCAAATGCCAAACAATTTAAAGATTAGTATTTTACATACAGTGTATAAATTCAGCTTCAAATTCATTGATGTGATAACATTCAGATAACACCAGATATCACCTGAATCATTGCTGCACTGTGGGATTTTCTTGGTCTTATTTTGCTCAGGTTATCAGTAGAAATGAATCAGATAGTTTTTATCGCCATGAATGCAGCAGACAATATTTGGTGCACCATCAATAGTTTCAAGCTGCTGTAACTCAGAAATGCAAATTCACCTTCTTGAAACATTTCATTAACTCAAAGTGGTATTTATGCCACAGTCCCACTCCCTGCTTCCCGTTTGCTGTCTGTTTATTATTGGATTGTGGGTTTTGATGTTATATTTTCTTCTCAGGGCTGAAGAGACTTTGTAGCTGTGTGAACTGAGAAAACTGAGCTGCTTTGGTGTTTGCACTGTCTATTTCTGAGGATGTTTTGGCTCCACAGAAATGTGGCAGCCCCTGCCATCTTCTCTTAGCTACCTGCCACTCTGCATACAAACCTCCACTCAGTCATCTCCTCCTCCTGCTGCCAGTATCTCCACTCGCCTGTGTGTCTCTGCCATCTCCTCTTCTGCATTTAGTGGGAATTATTGGCTGATAACCACAATTCAACACTAAGCATAATCACAGTTTTATCTCAGCATTATTTTTACTATTATGGAACTTAGTTTGAATAAAAAAAAACATTCACAAACTTTCCACCATTATTGGGCTTTTCAAAATACAGAACTGAAATATTTCTGGAGACTTCAAAAACTGCATGCTGGGAAATATGTTCCTCTTCTTAATAAGCTGAGTGAGCTTAGCAACATACAAACACATTTCATGATTTTTAGAGGAGTATAATTTCCTACTTTAGACTGAAAATATCCAACAGGAGGTTAGTGGCAAATTCTGGTTGCATTTATTTATAAAAAGGCGTCAGAGGAAGCAGTGGGGTTCTACTCTGAGCTGGAGATTGGAGCTGTAAGTTGTAAGTTGACCTAAAACCTTTGTTTTATGAACTTGGACCTGCAGAGGCACATGGTGTCCTGGTTTTGGCTGTAGGACACCAGGAGGAGGTCGGACAGCAGCGACACCCATAAAAAGTCTGTCTATTGACAACAAACAGACAGACAAGCAGAAATTGTGCTATATTGGTATAGATAAAAATGCATTTTAACTTCTAAAACTGACTTCCACTTTGGCTTATTTGGTGTTCTGATATCTGCCTGTAACAATTTCCAGACACTGGCTGGTTCCTGATCCCCTCACGATAAAAGAATAGATAGAAATAGTTAATGAAATATACAGAATGGAAAATGTACTTTCTTGCTTCACCTGCAAATGAACAAATATGATATAGATTAAACACAGTGTAGGTTCTCTGAGCTCCTCCTGAAAAGGTGTTTAACAGGAGTCAGTGGAGTTTATGCAGTTGGTTTAGGAGCAGTTCCTACTGGGGATAAAGATTAATATGGTTCATATTTTACTCTGCTTTACAATGGTTTGTATTCTCCTCCTAGTTTTTTGTAGGACCTGTCACAAATACAGGATTTACTGCAGCACTGTTGAATTAGACTACTTTCACTGTAGCTAGGTGTAAGTAATATGCTGGCAGCAGAGTGTCATGTCATGTGGAAAACGTGTCCTGATCTAACTGAAGATAAAGCCGATACAACATAGCTTCAGATGGGAGTTCCCCACTGTTGTGTTTACATTCCTGTATCCCATGAAGTACTTTCCATAAGGTTCACCCTCGGAAAATTAACAAGTGCAATGGGTTGCAGATGTCGGTCATGCTTGATGATGCAGGGACTGTGTGTGTGTGTGTGTGTGTGTGTGCACTCAAATCAGTGCAAAGGTGAAGCTTAGCTCATGAGGAAGATGTCCAAGGCCTGTTTCTATATCAACTGCTGTGATGGTCACACTATGCCCGAACATCCAGACGTCTCTGCACTCATGACAGAAAACATGTTTCAGCATCGCTTTAGTAAAAACAGTCTAAATGTACCATGTGCACCATCTTTGGCTCTGTCTATGACACCGTAGTGAACATGCAAATGCAACAGTTTTACTGTATTTATTGGACTGCATCATTCTGCATCATTTTATCTTTAACTAAGTTAGTGGAGGCCTGAAACATCAGATTTGTGTCACTGCAGCATGTGTGACTTTAACCTTAGACACCACCTTAGCTTGGCTTAGCTTTTGGCTTTAACTGCTCCACATTTCCACTCCTGAGTGGACTAGCAATTAGATTTTCATTTTTGCACAGCCTGTAAAATTCTACATTGTGGTGGTTACTTTAAGTCAAAATCCAGGTGCCAGATGACTGGATGGCTGTAGTTTCTGGTTGTAGTCACATCAGATGCTGTTCGTCAAGAGATTGTAGACCTGGACTACGGTGCTCAGGTAGAAAGGTGCTTTTGAGTTCACCACTCTGTATGTAAGTGTCAGAGCTTTAAATCTGATGTGGGTCACCACTGTAAGTCAGTGTGCTGACACCAACACCTTTTTAGGTGATCGAAACAAGACATGCTGCTGCATCACTGGGCTGTATGGGAAATCAGCCTTAACCTTAAACATAAAGAGAGCTGAGGCATTAGTTACATGTGAAAAAGTGGCTGAGGCTCCAGAGGATTGACTGATATTGAGACAGGCACCCTTGAATAACTTGAGTAAAGGGCAGAGGCTTAAGCCCTCAGTGCTTTATGTGCGTCAGCATGGGCCTGTGAGATATTTTCTGATGCATTAAAATTATGTCTACATATACACCATCAACCACAACATTAAATCTCCATGGAGGTGTTTATGTTGTAGTGGACAGGGATCAGCACATGGCGTTAAAGTGGTTGCTTAGTGTATTTCATCATCTCCTTATCAAGCCATCATGTTCACTCCATCTTTACTTGTTAATTGTTAGAACCTGAACTGAACCTGAAGTCATCCTGAGAACACTGGCTAACATTTGGTACCATTAACAAACACTAACCCACCTCTGTTCCTGCCTTCTCCTTCCAACACACACTGACAGTGACTGCATTCACCTGGTCCTAATGTTTCCTTACAGTGGAGACAATGACCCCTAACAGATCATGTCTATGACACAGGCAGGACTGTAATACCTCCAGCCCCTGTGGCTGCAGTGGTTACACTTTGTTTTGGGTAAATTACATATGAGTAGAAATTCTCAAACTAAGTGTAAAGTCTGTTTGGAAGCTGCCAGAGTGGTCTGAGCACATGGAGGATGACAGGAACACAGACATGTAGCATGATTTCAGCACAATGTGGCATCAAATGACTGAAGTTGTAGTTCAGAACCAGTATCACACTGCTACAATATATTTCATATTTATACAGGAACAACAGCTGGATGCTTGTCATAGCACGTTGACTTAATGACGTGTGTACAGATGTTTTCTCCGTCACACCTCTAATAATTTAGGTGTACCTGTGTGCTAAGCATGCCATACCTCACAGTGAAAATATAGCCACATATACTGTGGGAAATATACTTTACATAGCCGATTTAATCAAACCTAAATCACACGCTGATTAAAAAACAGCCCAGTTCTGATTGTTGCCTTGTTCTCCAGACTAGAGCAACATAAATCCACACTAATGTAACAGAGATGTCAGGATTCTCCCTTGAGGGAGCATTTCTTAGAGCAGTCATGAAATCATATGCATTATGACACTGTGTAAGATGACCCTGTACGATGAGAAAGAGCAGCATGGAAAAATATCAGGGTTGTGTTTTGTGTTCTCCTCTTCCTTCATGCCAAGTCTCATCCTGCACCTCTCTGCTTCCTCTAAGCTGTTCTCAGATTGATCCCATGCATGCATCTTATCTTATTAAATACATTTTGTGTGTATGCACACAAATGACATTATAACTTTGTCTGTTTGGCCTTTGGTCCTTTAACACAAACCTATGTTCCACCAGGACCGTACATGTTGAGTTACGTTCCATTGTCTGCACGGTGTCATACCACTGGGAGAGTTTCAGAAGCAAAGCAGCTTGTTCTTGTTCAGGAATTTCCCTAATTTCTCTTAGTTTTTCACATAGTTAAAGGTCTACTTTTTGGTCTGTTTCTACAGTTGTTATTTCCTATTTTGTTGTGTGTTTGTGTAAAGTTCAGTTGTTTTATAGTTTTGGTGATTGGTGGATTTAACCTTTTCAGAAACGTTCCAGTCAAAAATAGACAGAGGTGTATAGTGGAACAGAGCAAAGAGAAGCTTCTGGGATGTGCCACAGTGCCACGGAAATCAGACCACAGGAGGAGTGGCAGTGATCAGCTCCAGCTGGTGCAACGCTGCCAGTTCCATGCCTTGGCGAAAGGCCCTGGTGACATAATAAGCTGGTTCATCATATCAGCATGTACCTCTGCCTGTAGTTCATCATTTATTGAGCCAGAGGTGGATCAGATGCTTGGGTCTGAAATGAATGTTTGTGTCTGGAGCTACTTTAGTGGCGTATTAATAAATATATGAAGTAACAGTGAATTACCATTTCTTAACTAATGATTCTTAAGTACAAACTAATAATATAAAACCATGGTTACTTCATTATTAGTTAATGCTGAGCAACAGGAATTCATCTTTCATCAATTCATCCATTAAATTATCATTAGTCCTGCAGTAGTTAAACATTACTTAAGTATGACTCATTCCGTTATCAAGACTGACTCACTAACATATACACTGGTATATCATGCTGAGTCTGGTTGGTGGGTGAAGAATGTTTTACATGCTCTGAGTTGCACTTTCTGAACAATCAATGAAAAAGTAAACATACCAGCCTCGATTAATCCTCTGACTTTCTCTATCCATGTTCTTTTTTCATTCAGTCATTTTACTATACGATACTAACTATAGTCATCACACGGGGCTGAGTGTGATTGTGCATACACCAGTCACATCTCAGTATGAACCGATCAATCGTGCTCACCACCCTTATCACTTTTACACCATGTACCTGTAATTAATTCAAATTTACCTGTTGAGCCACAGGTGTGGTACTGAGTGGCTGTTTTTCTATGTTAAGACGTGTTTGGTAGAAGCAGGTGCTGATAATAATGAGGGGTTCTCCCTCTGAAAGGATGACAAGTCAGTAGTGAATATCCAACATGCAGATATGTTCCACTGAGGTGTTTAAAGCAGACCTGCATCTCGACCACAGAAAACATGTGTCATGAGTATGAGACAGGAGGAGGAGCCTGATCTGGCAGAAGTAGTGTCAGCGGTAGTGTCAGGTGAGCCAACAATGGAACTGATGAAACTTTCACACACAGCACTATGGTGCTCTGAAAGCCATTATTTACTTTACTTGTGACAAACCTAGCTGAACTTTGACCTCTGTGTGGTGTGACAAATAAGAGAACGAAGACATACACAGTTCACCGAGACATGGAGGGCACCCATCATGAAAGCAAATAGTCAAATATGCAGGTGTGAGCAGGACCATTGCTTCCATCAGCTGAAGGATTAGCTGCGATGTGAACCTGCCATGTGAGCTAAGGGGAACTAAGGATAGCTACACAGTATCACTACAGACAGTTACAGAGTATTCAGGAGGATATTCAGCAAGGAGCCTTGCTGAAGATAAGACGGACTGTGTGGTGTAGAGAAGTGAACCAAACGGGAGGAATGGTGTTACAGGGGACTGTGGGGAAAGCACTAAAAGTATGAGTTAGGGTGGGTCTCACTGACTTTGAGAAAATTGGTCTGACCAACTTATCCACCTTTTTCCCTCTTTAATTATTTCCAGATGGACCAAATGTTGAAGCTGGAAGGCCTTCAAGGGCCTCTCCTGTCTGGGCGTGTGTGAGTGCACTCACATAGGAAACAGAGAACAGGGGTGGGCAGGAGGGCGATGTGATATGTCACCCCAGACTCTATAAAGGACCTATGGGACTGCTCTCAGAAATCCCCGCTTTTGTCCTTGAGGGTTATCAGCTTACAGCAACACACAGCAACGTGTCGTCAGCCACCGCCTTCCCCTCTCTCTGCTCTCTGCCTGCAGCGGTGCTCCAGTGTTTTATTCAGACTGTCAGAGGTGAGGCATGCCTGCCCTCACTCTGTGCCAGAGGTATTTCCTCTCAGACTTGCTCCAGTTGAAATCCAAGGGGACATGTCTACCCCTGCCAGCTCCTAGCAGTCAAAACAGTCCTCAGCTCTAACCAGTGTGGACAAGGACCCTTCTGCTGGCAACCGCATCTTCAGTGGACACATCGTGCTACACTTCAAAACAATATGATATCAGTAATTGGTAGGCTCACAATAATGTCAATTAAAGAGAGTTTTTCCTCTCCACTGTCTCCTACTGCTGCTCAGTGGGATTTGTAGGGTTTTCTCTATATTTTCACATAATTGCATTGAAGTGCGAGATTGAGATTACTTTGTTGTGTATTGCCGCTATATAGATAAACTGAATTGAAATGAATTGAATATTTCAGATTCTCCACTATTTCTAGGTCAGATATCAAACCTCCAGTATTTACAGTACAATGTTAATTTCTTGAATTCCTTAATTCAGTTTTATTTGTTGAAGCATCCTCAGGTCTGACTGATTTGATTGACCCATCAGAGACTTGTTGAAATAAATCTGCCTGCAGCCATAGTTCAGCTGTTATAAAAACATCTGTGTCTCCAGTATGAGAACACTATTTATTTTTTAGGTCCCATAGATTGAAGCTAATATCCTGGAAATTGACCTCATAATTGTAAAATGACAAAGGTGTACGCAATTTAGTGCTTATCATAAAGGAAATTCATTAAAAAGATAATTGTGTGCATAAAATTGAGACAGTAATACATTGCAGCATTAAGTGTTATTTGTTATATCATATCAATTATATTAATTTCTAAAATGAGCATAAGCATGTAATTCAGCCAATATGCAGCATAAACAAAATCAAATCAATATGTCACATAGTCAAGATGATGCAGGAAACAGAAAGACAGATCAAAATCATGAAATATATTTCTCTTTTTTTAGAAACTGAAATGTGTTTTTGGTGTTTTTGTTGTGTCCAATTTCACCATTTTGTAACATTTTGTGTATTTTGCTCAACATGGCCGCACATTCTACCTGTCTGCCTGAATAATAGCTGGGTGGGGTTGTGAGCTTGGTTTCGGTGGCGCTACCTGGGGACCATGAGACTTTGTACTCTGATCAAATCACACTGTGGCATTTGCAAAATTCAGAGCCAATCATCATTTCCCGCTTTCATAGTCAGCATTATTTGCATTCCATCAGTGTTGAATTTCTGCTTCCCTCCCCTACCTGTGTCAAAGTTAAAACATTTCACAGTGTTTGAAATGATTTAGCTGCTGCAGCACCATAACAAGCTATACGACACAATTTTTAGTAACCCAGTTAGCTAAAAATGTGGTAAGGAATGCTAAGATACATACAGGGGCAGTGGCAGCAGAGGGACACCACACTGCTTATTAGGCTGAAGAGACTGTGTGAGACATTTATGCTGGTGGTTTGGGTCAGACACATCTTTCTTTGTGTTTTTAATTAATATATAAAGGTAGGGGTAATAATATATAAGTTATTGTGTTGCCATAACTCTTATAAGCTGAGAATGTTTATTATATGCTGCAAAGTATGTTTCAACTAACCATTCATCCAGCCATCTATCCATCCATCCATCCATTCATCATCCTTGATCCTTCCTTCATTACCACTTGTCCTCTCAAGGACCATCAACGTTATTCTATATACATAGATATATACATATACAATATAAAATATATATATAAGTTATATATATAATACAGTACAGTATACAGTGTAATTTATAATGAATTATTTAAAATATTTTCAAACTATCCATTATGTATTCTAAAATTACACATTAAGTACGTGATACATCCATTATCCTAACCACTTGTCCTCTCAAAGGTCATGGGCGTGCTGTCACAGGTGCAGAGGCAGGGTCCTACCTGGACAGGTCACAGGTTCAACATATAGAGACAGAAAATCATTCACACTCACATCCACACTTATGGCCAAGTTAGAGTCACCAGTTAACTTAAATACATGCCTGTACAGTGAAAGGAGGCTGAAGAACCCAGAGAGACACAACATGCAGACTTCTAGCTGTGAAGTGACGAAGTGTTTTATTTGCAGGCAAAGCTCTGACTGCCATTTTTATTAAGATTATTTGTTTGAAGTTAATTGTATTATCCGCTGTCTTCATATTTAGGTTTTCAGGCTGTTTTGGGGCAGGATTGAGTTTGAATTCTGCCTCTTAATTCTCAGTAATACTAGAGGAGAAGCAGATGGTGGACCAGCAGGTGAGGGATTTTCTGAAGTCACATTCAATTGAAGCTTCACCACAGAGAAATAAGTTGCACAAGCCAATGCAAATCCAAAAACTGAAGTCACAGTCCTTGTCCAAGTCCAGTCAGAGCAATCAGAAATCTTTCTCCTTATCTAAATTCCATGTTCCAAAATCCAAAACAATTATTTTGAAAATCTACTGCTTTATTCCACTTCCTAACTTATAAATCAGAAACCCAAATTCTTTCTCAGCCTTAAATCATAATCCAAACTCATTTAAATCCTTATAAATCTATCCAGAATACCAGAACAGAAACGGGTCAATAACAGTACAGACTTACAAGCAGCGAAGGGCAGACTGAGGTAGAGAGTGTATGTGTGTAATCAGCAACAAACAATCTGGCAACTGGAGTACGAAAGGAGGGAGTGCTTAAATAGGCTCTGTAGAATAAACAGAGGCGGAGTCAGAAACCAAGATGAAAACAGATCAATAAACAGTTGCAAACCAGGAAGATGGGAAATATATCATTACATGGTTTGTGTTTGCTTTGGACTTTGTGGTGTTGTGATTTGACTTACAGGTTTTGGTTTGTGTTATCATTTAGTGCACAATTAACCCAGAGGGTACCTGGTTTCCTGGTTGTGTGTCTGTCCTCACATTTATCCTACATTATTGTTGTGTGTGACTCTAATAAGTAATATATGAATGACTTTACCAGGCTGCTGTGGATTAGCTGGTAGTGCAGTTGTCCAACAGCTGGTGAGTCAGTGGATCAAGTCCCAGCTTCTCTTGGCCACATGTCCAGATGTCTTTGAACGTGATGCTGTAGTGGTAGTGCTATTATATGTGTGCAGCTGACCAAACACTTTCCTCATGAGAATATATAAAATCGTTATGTAAAATTACTCAGCATCAAAGTAAAGACATGGTGTTAACAGCAAAAGCTAGCTCATTACACTTACCTCAACACTGATTGAATATTTGGAATGTTCTTCACACACAGCTAGCACACTGGCACAGTCAATGTAAACTGTACATATTAACACATAAACTGATATGAATGTAGGCTAGCTCAGTGTACTGGATTGAGCTTCTGCTGCTGGTATTATACTGTAGCTGACTGTGTGAAGCATGAAACTATCAGTCTGAATGTGACGTCCATCACAGTGCTGTACTTTGACCTCAGCTCTTCTTTCTTACATAGACACAGACCCTTCCTCTAGGTTTCTCTCTTGTGAAAAACCATGTCTGCCTGAGTTATTTGCATTCCTGTGGTTTGACTGGCACTTCCTGCCATGAACGAGAAGCTCGGCTGCAGTAAAGACATTCCTTTAACTCTTGTAGGCTTTACCTTTCATCTTCTTGTGTTTTTAACAAGCACTGGTTTGTCAAAAAGAATTTAAGTGAATAGTGAAGATGTGGTGAAGTTTGCACAGGGGCGACAGCTGCTCTATCTTTATGTAATTAAAGATCTATGGTGAAACAGTTCTTCCACTGTCATATTGTAAAAATGAATAAGATGCAGCACAGTTGTAACTGTTTCTGACAGTTTTCAGTGATGATGAGAGAGTCCAGACACAGGGAGTGAACATAGCCCCGTGCCAGATACAGTGCAGAGGCCAAAAAATATTGGATTTATTTCTGGACTGGTTGCCCAGAGATCAAGCTGATACTTCATACCAGGCATCTCATCTGATTGTGGGTATGACCACAAATAAGTTCCAGTGTCCCTGATGGTCATTACTTAAACTCCCCTGACAAAACAATCTGACCTCAAGATTCATCCATTACTGTTCTGGAGGTTTCAGCTATATTACATCATCATTATCAACCAGTGGAGTTACAGAGTTGTCATGGAATTATAGACATTCAAATTTATATATGGATCATCTGTTTGTATTGGTTTTAAAGTAGATTTTCATTCATTTCATTCCTCCCCACAGCCATCAGACTATGCAACACAGTACTACACAGTACTACTAGTTGTACTATTTAATGTCACTTTGCTGCTGCAGACAAAAGAATTTCCCCATCGTGGGATAAATAAAGTCTTATCTTATCTTATCTTATTTCTTATCTTATCTTATCTTTCAAGTTTGTTGAAGTCTTTTTAGCTGAAACCGATAATGACAACTACTTACTCTTCTATACTTGGAGGCTTAGCTACTCCACTCTGAGCTGGAGGCGAATTACCTCGTTGTTTTTTTTTTACTTCAGGTTTCTTGTAGCTTTACTGTTGTACAAACAACAGAAAAAAAGCAAATAAAAACATGACAGCAATACAACAGTGAACTGTGGTTATTGACACAAAATACAAATACAAATACAAGGAAATGCATATCATCCCAACAGAAACAAATGTATGCTACACAACTTCTAATACACTTACATTCTCTACCCCATGGGTGACTCTTGACTGCATAATTAAACACATAATTTATTTTTGGCTAGACACACAGCTAATGCAGAGTTGGGGGATAAGCTGATGCTGCATTTTCTTCGCAAATTCTCATAGTTGAAGTTTCACACAACATCTGTGAGTGTGATGTCCTGGGAGGTTAGTGATCATTTTTCCATTTCTCCATGTTCACTGTAAACACAGATCACACACCTACCTGGGAAATACAATATCATAGTTACAGACAACAGCAGTGTTTTTCACACAGCCATCACACTGTTCACAGCTTCTACATCTAGCTGCTCCAGCTCTTCTGAGCATGAAAAACAAACCAACCCCCTAAAGCAAATCAATAGGTTCATAGGCTTGAACTGCTAATCTGACAATTCTCAGTGTTTGAAATGTGTGTGTGCTACATCCTGCTAACATTGTGATTTCTCTGAATATTCAATTCAGTTTTATTTATCTAGGGCCTAATTGAGCAGCACCAAGTAACCCTGGAGAGGAAAAATTCTCTTTAACAGAAGAAACCTCAGAACCAGCAGAACCAGGCTCAGGTTGGGCGGCCATCTGCCTCAGCCAGTTGGGAGGGGAAAGTGGAAAGAATAAAAGAAGAGTGCCAAAAAGCTGCAGAAAAAACACTGGGCAGGAAGGTAGAACCATTAACTGCACACTGGAAACATACACTCACTTTCCATTTAATTAGGTACACCTGTAAAATCCAAAGCTCTGCCGTGAATTCTACTTTAGTTATAAAGTTATAATTTCTCAGTTTTTAAGTTAGAATCATCTGAAAGCTGATAAATCTACTATATGTTTATTATTGAAGTCATAGTGGATTGTCGTACTGATAATGAGTTTTCTATATGAAATATTTTGGCCACCCTATTTAAAATGATTAAAGGGGCCAAAATATTAAGAACACATCTTCACCACCCACTATCACTTCAATAATAAACATTTATAAGAATTTCTAAAGAAGTATCAGTTCTAGTGCTGCTGGATCTCACAGCTGCCTTTGATGCAATTGACCATGACATTCTGATAGACAGGTTACATGATAGCATTGGATGATTAGGTCCTATCCTCAAAGTTAAGTTCAATTAGTAAATCTGTGATCAGGTCAGAAACCTGGGTGTCATTTTGGACACAGGCCTACATTAACAATATTAGTAAAACATCATTCTATCAGCTGAGAAATATATCAAAAGTAAAAAGCTTTGACTTACAAGCTGATTGTATGAAATTAGTTGACACATTCATCACTAACAGACTGGACTACTGCAGTGCCCTTTTTAACAAAACATTCAATAGGAAGAACACAGACTGCATAGTATGCATTCTGTAGTTTGATGTGACATAATATACTATACTATACTTATACTACCAATACTATTGGGTTCCCACATTACACATAGTCAGAGGCCCATTGTTAAAGGTGAACATGTCTTTGCAGTGCAGCTAGTGAAACTCTCAGGTTTCAGTCTCACCAAAATGCTTTATTTTTGAAAGTTTTTTCTAAATGCTACACACGTTGGTGTTAAGCTGCATGGAGTCCATGATGGTTTATCCTTGTTGAGCAGCATCCTGCTGTTTCCTCATTATAACGAGATATGCTTTTTTGGTATCTTGAGAGAACAAAATTATCAGGTATCACCGTCTCTAACATGATATTTTATCTTTCATTTCTCTATAATCCATCGAGTGGATCTACAGGAGGCATAGCTGGAACTAACTGCTGGATGGATGTGTTCCAAGAGTTCACAATTAGAAAACACATGAAATGCCGCATGGTCCCTGCTGCTCTTTCAGCACAACAGAGGAGTGTACAACCATCTCTTATCTGAAGTCATGACTGGAACATATGATGTTGAGGTGTAGCCGATTTATTATCATGGATAATGATGTTGTGGCTGTGTTTTGGGTTATTTTGTGGTGTTTATGTGGTTATTTGGGCAGTGATTCTTAACAAGGTGCTGCAGCAGTTGAGCCCCAGAGCGCATATTCCTCATAATGAGAAATGAATGATAAAACATTATCAAAAGTGCTGAACTGTGTTGCTTAAGGAGATGAAGCTGAAAAATAAACCCGATTATGTGGTCACTTATAAAGGGCTAATCTAAGCAAACTTCCTCCACAGTCAGTGTTTACAAAGCCCTCAGAAGGAGCCAAAACTTAACAGTGTGTGTGCACACATGCATACACATCTGGTAGCAGCCTGTTAACATTAAGGTTTTTAGCTCCAGCAGAAGACTCCAGTAAATAATCATTTGTATAAATTATATTTACAGTGAAGTACAGTAAACCAAAGTACCAGCTAGTTGCCTGTGTTTCTCTTTCAGCACCACAGAGGAGCGGACAGTTGGAAGTAGAGAGGAGGAAGAGGGAGCATGTGAGTATTATGTAATGCATGTGAGGCTAATAACTTAACCACTACTGAAACATCAACACAATCATGTGGAAAGCCCAAGCTATATAAAGGAAAAATCTTCATCCTCCTCATTTGAAGGATGAGATGAGGTTAATAAATTATCTTGCTATCTCGAGAAATCAGATTTTTTCTTGCAACTTATGCATCATCTTAATTTTTGAATATCTAAGGTGTATATATGTTATTTTTATTTTTTTATTTTTAAAGTTGTTCTTTATGTTCTCTTCATCAATTTTTATATCATATTTCTTTATCTTAATCTGCCTTTTGTCTAAAAACACCACTAGAACAATTCATGCACACAACATGTGCCAGCAACCACATGGTTCCAAATGTCATATTGAGAATAATGCAGCATGTTCCTCTTTGCGTCAAGATACTGACAACAACACACCATGGCAAGAAGGAGAGTTTCAGAACTAATCACTGTGTTAAAATATATATATATTTTTTAAAAAGGCTCCAAAGGTGTAGGTGTAACAAATAAGCACTGTGTATGTTACATAGCCCCAGTCTCTCTTTTCCATTTACACAACAAAGGAATGCAGTTGGAGGAATAGATGTTTCTAGTTAATTCCACACTGATCATTAGTCACCCACCTTTCCTGGATGTGTTATTCTTGCATGCTGGGAGAGTGGGATGACATGGGCAGCAGGTCAGAGCATCACAGCCTCCAACCCACCAGCCACTTTTTTTCTACATCATCACCTTAATATACACACAGTAGATACATTTTCATGTCTTATTTTCTGGGTAATGTACACCTGGGTAATGTCTTGAGAAGTTTAGGGTTCCAGTGCATGTGTGAAAAGCTTAGTTCTAGAGTTAATGTTGGCATTAGGGTTAGCTTAGCATTAAGTGTTGTTGGAAGGGGCTAGGGATTGCATTATGTCAGTGAATGTCCTGACTTTGGTGGACATGCAAGAGTTCACAATGTTTGTTCACAATGGAAATGGAACAATGGATGTCATGTGTTGAAGTGTCCTTGAGCCAAACACTGAACCCCAAGTTTTGCTGGGTGAGTCAGGTCTACCATCAGTGTGCGAGTGTGTGTGTGTGTGTGTGTGTGTGTGTGTGTGTGTGTGTGTGTGTGTGTAAACAGATGAATGAGAAGCAGTGTAAAAGCACTTGGAGTACAAGCAAAGTAGAAAAGCACTATGAGTATATATAAATGCAGACCATTTAAGATTAACAACAAGGAGTGGACTGAAAAGTGGATGAAAGTATATATTAAATACCATAACTAACATATAATTAAAAAAACACCACATGGTAGGACTTGCACTCTGCTGCAGACTGAATTCCTTCCTTCACTCCTGACCTGCCTCTGCTCCTGCTGCTGGAAACCCATCCCCCATAACATGATGCTACCATTACCATGTTTCACAATAGGGACGTACTGTTGTTCCACATAGTGATTGGAGCTTTGCACAGTCATGTTAAATCTTGTTTGGGAAACTCCAAACAGGCTGTGGTTTTTTTATGTAACTGATACAGCGTTACTGAGCTTGTCAGAATTCTGTCAGGTTCTCCGATCTCTGCAGAGGCCTTCTGAAGCTCTGTTGGTGACCATTGGGTCCTTCATTATCTCCCTTCCCTTCTTGTCAGGTCCTCAGTTTGACTGGACAGTCAACTGTAGGGAAAGTACAAGTTTCAAACTTTTCTGATTTCACAATTATAAAGGCCACTGTGCTGCTGGGAACACTGGTAACTGAGTGAGAGTTGTTTTATACAATTTTCCGATCTGTTCCTCGCCACCAAGTCTTCATAGAGTATCACAAACTCTGCTGCTTTTTATGTCCTGACATGTGGTGTGAATTGTGGAAACTAAACCATGTCCAGTCAGTTGAATTTGACTCCAGTCCCTCAAAAATGAAGCTGTGAGCATTAAAATGGCTGCAATTCCTGAATGGTTAATGTCACACTTCTGTCAAACCACTTGAATTAAAGCTTCAATTCAAATTGCACCTGCAGGACACTTACTGCCAACAGTGTATGGTAGCATTTAGTTTTACCTGTCAGATTTTTTATGTATTTATGAATGTGTTCATCATCTGTGATCAGATTTCCAAACAGGCAGCAGAAGTAAATGGTGCATTCTGCTCATACCTCAGGTGTAAATCATGGTGCACCACATGTTTTGTGCATCTCCCCTGCCAGCCTGCGGACAGCACTGTCAGTGGAACACACACTCACACTGGATGGCAGTAGAGGAACTGTGCTTCAGAGGTACAGTCCAGACAGCAAGTATTTCAGGAAGGGCACTTGTGTTGTTCAGGCTGTGTACGTCAGCACATTGAATATGAAATCAAATTTAAATCCGAAGATTAAAATGTCATATTTATTTAGACTGGGATTATTGTGTCATTGAAAAAACTGTGGCTACAATAAAGCACAGTAAGGTAAGTTTATTTAAACAGCATGTTTCAGGCACACAGGCAAATGTACAATAACAATAACATTTACAATAGGAATACAAATTTAAAAATGCATTTCTACATAATATTAGGAACATTAAAATACAGAAAATAGCAAATAACTAACTACTACCTACAACACCTAATGACACGTTAAGGCAGAATGTGCAGTTGTGTCTTGGCCATGTTAGTTCGAGCACCAGTGATGCCTAAATAGGCCCAGACCTGATTCAGAGATAACAGTTGCTAACAGTTATATTTTACATTTTTAAAATTTACATATTTCTTTTACAATAAAGCAGGTGTACACAGTAAAACCACAAGTGGTTACTACAAGTTTGGTGGGCTGAGTACATCTTTCGGAGGACCTGGAAATCATTTACACAGTGAAGACAAATGACTGCACAATGAGTCTAAAATGCTCTCTGTGTAGGTATACAGGCTTCTTTGTCTGTGCTCAAGAGAAGATTTGAGGAACAGAACCTCAGACCTGCAAGACCCATGGTAAACCTCAAAAACAGACAGGCCAGGGAGCAGTTCCCAAAAGGATCAAGAAAGAAAGTGGTCAAGTCCTGGAACAAAGTTTTTTACACTGAGGAACCAAAACACAACCTTGTCCAACGTTCCAATGGTGGAAAGATGAAGGTGTGGGAAAAACAAAAAAACGTTTAATATTTAAACTGCAAAGGTCAGACATCAATTGCTGGAGTGTTTATGCAGAAACATTTTGTGAAACGTTTATTTGACCAATACTGTGGTGAAGGGTAATTAATGTTTCATACTTAGGTTTGGGTTTTTCAAATGTTTATTTCAGGTGGCAGCTGCTGCACCTTAAAGTATTTATTAGGTAATATTATGCAAACACTGCAGCCACACACACCCATGCCAAAACACAGGCATGCTAATGCTCTTAACCAGTGTGAAATGTACCATAGAGAACTACAAGCTATGTAATTACAATCTCGTGAAAAGATATTTTCCACCTTCCACAACGCAAATCAATGTAACTTCACCAAGTTTTATAAAGAGATCATCATGGACAGAGTCAGTCGGATGCTAGAGGTGCTGGACATCAACCTTATGGAGTACCTAATGAATATCCAAATCCAAATTATGTTGGGTCTCCCATTTTCTGAGGCCATAGACATCTAGTCACTGGGCTGAGTGATGACAGAGGTGACTACAGTGCAGTAAGTAATTCACTATAGATCAATAGATCAATAGTGCTGCATCTGTAAAACCTCCCTGAATGACTGGCCTCAGTTTGCAGCCTAAAAATACAGTATCTGGTTGATGTCAATTGTTTTAGTTACCAGATAAGTTAGCTAAAACACTCACAACCTGTAATGGTGCCTTTCTGAGCTACTCTCTGGTACTGTGACCAACCACATCATGTTCACATCATGAACAACATGTTCATTAGGCTGACTTTGGTTTAGATGATAAAAAAGGCTTTAATGAATTCATCATTCCATTGCATCAGAGATGTAGCGCATGGATTTAGGAGTAGCAAGACTGGGAGTTCAGAAGTGCAGATGAAGAGACAAGACTTGTTAGATCACTGTCCTCTTTTAAAATCAAATCTTAATAAAATTTATTTCAGTTTTAGTCATTTTGTTATGAAATATTATGTTATAAGATGTTTCGATGTTTGGCCGTTGTAAACATGTGCTAGGAAAGGTACAAAGCTGTTATAGTGTATAGAAAAGCTTCATGCTTTTCGAGTTTTTTAAGAAAACTCCTTCTGATCTCTGGACATTTAAAGTATGACACCTACTTTTTGGCAATTCATCTTCAGCCTTCAAATTTTTATGAAGATAAAGTTGCTATTACACAGCACATCAGTTTCATTTATTTGTATAATGAGCATTTTTGATATGTTTCAGCTTCTTTTAGATATGAAGAATATGGGGCACCAGGACTGTTTCCCAAACTAGATGACAGACAGAGGATAAAGACAGGAGAGAGTGGATTAAGCTACTGAAGGAGATGCTCAGCTGATCTCCAACCACCCTTTCATTACCAAGGATTATGACAGGTCAGTGTTGACTGGGGCCTGCACACTCCATGAACAGAAAACCCCTAGAGGATAGGGCTTCAGCAGGTTTTACTCAGATGAAATGGACCTCTGTCCCTTCTCTCCTGGTAAAAAATGATCTTGTTAAGCTGTTCTGTGATGCTGCTCATTATGAGGTATTTAATGCCCTTTGACTTTTCAGATGACAACAAAAACACAAAGAACAAGAGAAAGAGGTGGAGAAACTACTTTACATGCTTCTTTCCCTGGATGAGGAAGTGCAGATCTTCACTATGGTTTTGTAGCAGAACATCTGAGAATTTCTAGGAAGCATGGTGGCTCAATGAGTAGCATTGTGGCCGACACAGCAGAAGCTCCCTGATGGAGCTGGTTCCACCAGAACTGGTTGCATCAGAGGTGGGAGAATAATGATTTGGAGACATTTCACCGATGTGGCTTAAGTGGTCAAAGTAATGGATCCTTCCCTACTCTCAGACCTGCATAAAAAACAATAAATCATACATCTAACCTCCTCAAATTAACAATAGATTTCTGCAACTACATGCCCTATTCTGTTTGTGAGACATAAAACTTTTTTTATTATTGTTCTGTACTGTTACCTTTAATCAGCATGTCTGTGCTAGATCAGATCAACTCATCTTTACTAACAGGTTATGTACAGCAGGCCTTTAAGCTTGATGTAGTTCAACACTTACTCAAAAAAACAACTCTTGATTCAAGGATTTTAGTCAATTATAGATTGATATCTAATCTGCCCTTTATTTCTAAAATCCTGGAAAAGGTATTTGCTAAGCAATTATGTGATGACCTGCTCAGGTATAAGCTACATGAAGATTTCCAATCTGAATTCAAAATACATCTTAGTACAAAAACAGCACTGGTGAAAGTCACTAGCAATCTTCTGTTACCATCAGACAATGTATAAACCTTATAGGCAGCATTAAAATATAGCACTCGAATTTGAACTTGAACTTGAATTGCTATGCAGATGACACTCAGCTATATTTAGCCATTAAACCAAATGAAACAAGTCAATTAGTTAAACTTCAAGAATATTTAAAGGCATAAAGGCCTGGATGTCCTGCAATTTTCTACTTCTTAATTAAGACAAGACAGAGGTTTTTCTATTTGGACCCAAAAACCTCAGAGATATGATGTCTTCAGAAAGGTCATACAGTTACTTTAGATGACATAGCACTGGTGTCTAGCTGTGAGGAATATTGGCATTATCTTTGACCAGGAAATCTCCTTTAACTCATATATAAAAGAAATCTCTAGAACTGCCTTCTTTCACCTGAGGAATATCTCTAAAATTAGAAGCATACTGTCTCAAATGACACTGAAAAACTAGTCCATGCATTTGTTACTTCTAGACTGGACTACTGTAATTCCCTTCTAATAGGATGTCCCAGTAACTCATTAAAAAGCCTCCAGCTGATCCAAAATGCTGCAGCCAGAGTTCTGACTGGAATTAGTAAGAGAGATCATATTTCTCCTCCTGCTTTATGATTTCTCCTAGCTTCCATAGACTGTCCAGTCTAGAAGTAAGACAAACATTTCACAGACAAACAATCCCCCTAACACTGAATCAACATGTCTACAACAAAACCAAACTGGAACCTTATAAATTGAATCTTCTGTGTTGCTCAACACAGTAGGCGTACATAGCACAAAATGAAACTCGAAATTCGAAATTTCTGTCTTATTACCAACCCAAAATGTTTTTGGTGTACAGCAAAAACTACTTCATTTTTGACTCTACATGTGCCATGTACGATGCTTCAGAGCACCACCTGAGCACAGCTGGTACAAAGTGTTCTAAGGCCACATGGAGGAGATGGAATAAAACACAGGGGAAGAGGCAAATATGCAGGCTGGCTAAGTGTGGAAGGAATGTTCCAGACTTAAATAACATCCTGAGTGAATGGAGAAGGAAGCTAGCTTGTGGTTTAGTCCAGGAGTTCGGGCTATTTTTAGCCCCCTAGCTCACCTCATTAAAGACAAGGTGTTTTTGTAACCCCAGCAGGTGTCCTAGATGCCAGACTTTTGGGTAAAAGAATCCAAGCTGTATCAGACTAACAGGACAGATAGTAATTTACATTTCTGTACAGTTTATGTCTTTATAAATAATGCAGTGCCAGCACTGGCATCAAGTCTGAAAATTCCTCTTTTCAGTCATTTTTTATTGAGGTGTCATGCAGACCTCTGGTGTCAAGTAAGAAAGCTTCTCATGTTTCTGAACATCATTTGACTGACGTCTGTTGGGTCCCCATGATTGCAACTGCATGTTTGTTGTTGATATTGTTTCCATGACAACAAAGGTCCTGTACACCTAGGCATGTGATTACCATTTGGGTCCAGGGGTCATGTCTCCCTCCTAACTGCCTGGTAGAAAGGCCCAACAGATACTATGGTCCAGCTCAATATTCTCTTAAATGACAGGAATCTGGACGTGAAAAAAATCGTTTTCAGTTCTAACTGATAACTATTTTTGACCATTTACCCTCACCGAGGTTATATGTGGGACATTAGCCCACCATCATGTGTTCTGCACATGAAGCAAGGTGGTGTCAGGACTGACTTATGCTGTAGGGTCAGCGATCACCAAGACAACTGGTGGGCTGTGGGATCTGTTTTAAGATCTAGTTTTTGTGGTCCAACACTACTGGCACTAGCTGGACTGCTGCCTTTCAGTGGCACCTTTTTGGTTTTTAGCATGTTGAATTGGTCACTGAGATCAGAATGGAACGCAGCACCATTTAGAAGTTCTTGTCAGAAAAACTATGGATTAGAAGATGTTGTCTGTCGTGATGGAGAATGGTGTGAAAATAATAAGGAAATGCTGCAAAGTGCTGCTTTATGATTAATAGGCAGGTTAATATCCCAGGTGTTCTCTGTCTATTTTAAACAATGTATACAGAGAGCAGAACACAGAGAGCTATTTACTTGTGCCACTTTTTTGCTCAGATTAAAGTAAATTGAGGAAACATAGCAGTTAGTCTAGTAGCCTCTAGTTCTTTGGCGTCCGGCTGGTGTGTCACAGTCCATGAAATGACCATTTGACAGTCTTAAAAATGAAAAACGAAAAGAGTACTGACTATATATATGACACTAAACATCAGATGTACTTTATGACACTACTTTATGTTGGGAAGTTAAAGTTAAGCTGACCGCCCCACTTGCCCAGTCTGACACCTGGGGCCTAGTCCAAAGATTTGTAGGGCAATGTGTACTTTCCCTAGACTTTGGAGCCTTGAAGTAACACTGAAGTAATCATGCTTAAATCTGAATCTGTGACTCATTTGAATAAATCCATGCGGAAACCCACAAGTTCATCTTGTAAAGTTTATCATATTAATGTGAGTTTGAATACTGAAGTGTCTTTTCATTTTGTGGTTAGAATTGTAAAAAGGTGCTACATAGCTAGCAAACCCTTAAAAGAACAGACGCTTACATCAGCTCCATCCACAGACCCATTCCCAGCAGAGGATCAGCTCCATGAAGACACACCTCTGGATGTCCTGCTTCAGTGATTTCATTATTTTATACAAAAACAAGAGCAAAGCCCCGTGTCAGGACCTCAGCTTTGATGGTATACGAAATAAAAACAGAACTGAAGAGGACTGCAGAGTAGAGGGATTTACAAGCCAATGTTCCATGTAACAGACAAGAAAATAATACATCGGGATATAATAAAAGATTAAACTGGAAGAGGGAGGAGGTTATATGACCTGGATGTCTCCCAGCTGCAAGGGCTAACTTGCTATTGCAGAGCTGACAGAATTATTGTTGTCCAGTATGACTAGTGGAGGTAGACTGTAAGTTTATACAACTAAGGTACACAATGATGTGGAATGAGCATAAGGTGCTGCTATCCAGTCTGCAAAGTGAACTCACCACCGTTGTTACTGCAGCAGTCTATCTGTCCTGAACATGAACACACAGCATTAGCAACAAAGAGTACACATCCTCAGAAATTCTTCATCATCACTGGTGACTTCCATTTTCTGACTCGCTGGAGGAGACAATATGAGGTTGGAGCTCTAGTCTTAGTTTCACTGAAAAACCTCTAACAACATGTTGATAGATGTTGTTAGAAGTTTCATAGATTTTTAATGAGTTAATATATATAAGGCCTATCCACTGTTGTATCCAACTGCTAGGTGGTAAAAGTTAAGAAGACAGAGGCTAAAGGAGAGCACGAGGTTGGACAGCAATAAGACCCAGCCATTAAACATTTTTGTGCCAATTTCATTTGTGAAAAAATTTTATTTGTATTACTATTATTATTGTATAGAATTATAACACCTCTCACCCTCTACCCTCTACTTTATTAGGTACACCTGTAAAATCCAATGCAATCAAATAATGAAGCTCTGCTGTGAATGCTATTTTTAAAAAGTTACCATTTCTCAGTTTTTAAGTTAGAGCTGTCTGAAATGTGAAAATTCTACCCTATGTTTATTATTGAAGTCATAGTGGGTGGTGGAGTTGTACTGGAGTGCATTATATTAAGAGGTGTTTCTAATGTTTTGGCCCCTTCATTCATTTTATATAGAGAGGCCAAAACATTATGACCTCTTCTTGGTATAATATATATAATAATAATAATACAGGTAATACAGGTGTACCTAATAAAGTGGCCAGTGAGTGTATATCTCACAGATTTATCAATATGTCAGACCCAGATCCAGGTCAATAAATAAGAATTTTAATACGAATGGACCTATATTAAAAAATTTAAACTGATAAATCACAACTAATAAACTGTAAAAAAAAAAAAAAAAACAGAAGATAAAAATTAAA
>OMLM01015832.1:0-18151 GCA_900302695.1 Helostoma temminkii | reverse complement strand
TAGCTGCTTAGAGTTAACATATCAGCCAGTGACATTTTATCCACCCACAACCCTGTGAACTAATGACGTGACAGGGAGCTGTTTCTGTGAGAAGGCTATTTGATTTGGAATATTTTCACCTCTTGGAGGAGAGTGGCATGGCTCTTGTTTCTCCGGCTACACCCACTGGGTTGGTATTTAAGCCAATTTCTCCTCCCAGGCTTGATCAGTCTGCTGCAGGGAGCCTCCCACCACAGGACCCAGTACTACTGAGTGGACTGCAGCCTGCAGAGAAACATGTCTGTGGACATTTCAGCCACATTCTCTGTCCTCCTGCTTGTTTCATTGGTAAGTGGTCTTTTGATAACTTCATAATGTTGTGTGCTATGTAAACGTGTAAAGTATTGCACTCTTTAATAAGCTTGTGGCTCATTTCAAAAGGGTCTAGTTCACTGAATAACAGAACCCTGAGGTAAGCTCCTGCTGGTTCTGGCTCCACTATCCTCACACTGTAAGAATCGAACTATTCTTACAGTTTTCTCTCTGTGTTATCACAGTGTTATCACACTTTCCTCTTCCAAACCTGCTCCCTCTCTGCTGGGCTGATGTGGGTGGAAACAAAACATGGAAAACATTTGCAGACCATGAAAACACAGAAGACGACACAGAATGGTGTCACCATCTAGTGGTCGTTTGTGAAGTGGCAAAGGGGAAATAACAGCCTGACTTTGCATATCATCATATGTGCTTTATACTGCATGTGCTCCCCATCGGTTTAAATATGTAGAATCTGCAGCTGTAATTATGATGCTTGTCATATACAATATGTAAGAGGAGTTTCTTCAGGCAGCTACAAGAGTCAAGAGCTTAGGATATTAATTTAACATACTAGATGAGTTTAAAAGAAGGAGCTCCAGACACCTCTGTTTCGTAACCAGCTGCTGAGTAACATCCAGTCACATTCTCACTACTACCGACTACTGATGTTATCATCCAAGGTCTTCAGAGGAGCCTAAAGAACCAAGACTACAGTTCATTTTCATTCAGTTTACCTAATTGTCTAGTTTTATGTTTAAACTTTAATCACTTTTACTGTATTCACTTCAGCAGGTGTGTTTGGATTTGAGTTGAATCTACTGAGCATTCACTTCATAGATATTAATGGTATAGCATTGTAAGGACCACAAGCATAATTGTCTTTGATAGTTGTGGAAAGAACGAAAGAAAGAAAGAAAGAAAGAAAGAAAGAAAGAAAGAAAGAAAGAAAGAAAGCATTTTGCCAATTGGTCAGTGTTCTGTGCAAACCTTGGCCTGTTGAGTCAGATACAAAGCTTTATTTCTTTATTCTTTATAACAATGTGTATTATTTAGAACCAAGTCACATAGCCTTTTAACATATGTTTCAAATGTGGCACCCTGTGGCTAAGTGCTCCACAATATCTCATTAGATGTTTTCTTTTTTACCAGAGTGAATACTGAGATCATTTAGGCCCAATTCCTCAGAACATAAAGTGAAAACACTGTCAAAAACAGACCTTTCCCTACTTATGTCTGTGCTCAAGTAAATCGCATTCCCCCATCTCCTGCAGGTGCATCATTCATGTGATTTTAATCTGTGGTTTGTTTATTTTTGTTTATTTCTTGCAGACAGTGGCTCAGGACTGTTCCCAGTCCTGTACCTGCCCCGCGAACCCCCAGCCTTGTCCAGTGGGGACCAGTCTGGTCCTGGATGGATGTAGTTGCTGTAAAGTGTGTGCCAAGCAGCTGGGGGAGCCCTGCTCCCTGCTGGAACCCTGTGACCATCACAAAGACCTTTACTGTGACTACTCTCTGCTGAGTGACACTGAGACCGGCATCTGCATGGGTAATAGATCTTCTTTCAACAATGAGCAGCAGCAGCATGCTGACTAACATATTAGAGTTGTGTGACCCCATGCTTTAAATGTTGTTTTAAACTGCATATTTTGTGTCTGTGTACAGCTCAGGAGGGTCAGACATGCGACCTGGGGGGAGTAATCTATCGCAGTGGGGAATCCTTCCAGCCCAGCTGTAAGCACCACTGTGTGTGTATGAATGGAGAGATCGGCTGTGTGCCAATGTGTGCCAGTGACACCCGGCTGCCTTCACCTGACTGCCCGTACCCACGGCGGATCCAGATCCCTGGGAAATGCTGTGAGGAGTGGGTGTGTGAGGAGACGCCTCAGGACCACCACTACCAGTCAGTAATTGCGGGTGAGTGTCACCACTGTCTGATGTGCTGCTCTCAGTTAGTTGTACAGTAGGTGATAATAGTGAAAGAGAATCATATAGTAGGCAGGGTATTTGTGACCTGATGGTTGTGCAAAGTAAATGGTGATTCATTTAACAGTCTTTTCTTCCTACCCCTCTTCCTCCACTTTCCTTCACTTTCTTGCAGGAGCTTCTCAGATTCACCCGTTGCCCTCTTCAAATCCTGTCTTCAGACAAGTGTCTCCTTATAGACCGCCAGTAGAGAGTCCCAGAGATAATTGTATAGTCCAGACTACAGAGTGGAGTGAGTGCTCGGCCACCTGCGGGATGGCTGTCTCATCCCGTGTTACAAACGACAACCAGCGCTGCCAGCTGGAGCGGCAGACCAGGATTTGCATGGTCCGACCCTGCAACTTCCAGCAGGAGAAAGAAATCAAGGTTTGTGAGCTTTTATGGTCTTGTTTTCTTTTCTAATGTCCCCCATCAACTGGAAAACATTTGTCTGTGTCTCCCAAAACTCTTACATTACAACTTTACCTGGATGACTGAGAATCTTCTTGGACAAAATGTTAACATGCAGCCGCACCTACCAAGTCTTTCAAGTCTGCTACCAACATTAGCATTGTAGCCAAGGTGATACCATTTAGTACAGTTCCCCCAGGGTAAATACAGCACTGACCAGCATGGAATGGACACAGTCAGACCCTCATTTTACATTGATAATGCACACTGTGCACATTTATGGACTAAGAATCAACAGTTAACATTAGATCATGATTAGATAATATGAGCAAGTACTCTGATTCTATTATGATGCTGATGCATTGTTCTGACTTTGGTCTTTGCCCCACAGAAGGGGAAGAAATGTGTCCGGACACCAAAGGCCCAACGAGGGATGCGCTTCGAGCTGTCAGGCTGCTCCAGCACCAGGTTGTACAAACCAAAGTTCTGTGGTGTCTGCACAGACAATCGCTGCTGCACACCTCACACGACAATCACAGCTGAGGTGGAGTTCCGCTGTCCAGAGGGAGACATCTTCACTAAGAAGATGATGTTCATCAAGACCTGCTCGTGCCATCATGACTGCCCACAAGATAATGACATTTTCCTGGCATCCAACACTCGAAGGATGATTGGAGACAATGATAGGGATATGTGATGGGAGTGTTACAGTTCAGGACTGCCCCATTCTAACAACCAGCCCTACCCTTCTAGCCTTACAGCTACATACCTAATCTTTAGTGTACTATATCCATATGGATCTCTATTTCATTACTTTTTCTCAAAGAGCCACTTTGTGGCTTTAATGTTAGTTAGGAAGTTAAAAAAATGATCAGGTGAATGTTGCTATGAGGTGTTGGTCTGCAGTGCTGGAGTTTGGAGGATATGCTCCAAAAACCACACAGCTCATAACTAAGCCAGCCAAGATCAAGTTTGTTCTTTGGCATTAGTAGCCAGCTGGAGAATACACTAGGAGGACATTTGGATTGTCATTTGGATGGTCTCTGGACTGACTCCAGGGACCGTCTCAGAGGAGAGACAGATAACAGACGGATTGTTATCATACGATCTCATAGCACTATTTAACTACTGTAGCAATCCATATTACAATAAATACTAAACTAAGTAAAAAGAAACAAATAATACATTAAGACACAAAGTCATTCACTGACTTGAAGTTTCAAGCAGTTTCAAGCAAATTCTAAACCAAAGACAAGCCTGATTATTTTCAGGCCTTTAATGTTGATAGAATGAATTTTAAATCTTTCCATTCTTCATGTGTAAAGTTTTTCAGTATTGAGACATATTGAGACATGTTGAGAAATTTTGACCTCAAAGCAGTGGCAAAAGATTACTGTGGGCCTGAAGACCTCAGCTGCACTATTTGTGATTTTGTAAAATAACAATCGACTTCCAGTAACTTTAGCTGACGAGAGGTTATTTTGGCAGTACGTGGCAGGTATAGGATAATGCTGAATGCTAAAACATTGCTATGATAGAGACAAGTAGTAATGAGTCATAAAATCCAAACTGACCCAATCGCATCAGTTCCACGTGAATTTAAAGTTTGCTGAGGTGTGTTTTATTACTTATGATGTAAACTTTGTGAGATGAGGATTATGTTATTGTTCCTTCTAAATAATATGCCACTTGGCATATTATTTAGAAGTTGGCTGATTTGCTATATTATCAGGTCTCTAAGACAACACTGGTTGAGGCAAAGTGGACACACTAATGTAGGATACTCACATAATTTCCTAAAATAAATAAAAAAGCATAAATAAATAATGTACAGAACATGACAGAGTAGGGGATCTAGTTCCCTGCCAACCAAAGCAATGCTACTGCACATATTGGTCATACTGAGGTTAACATTCTATATATATTAATTATATGAATTATAACAATTAAATATTTATTATATGTATGAAATTAATAACACTACATAATATGGAAAATGTATTTTATTATGATATCATGCATTTAGTCTTTCTTTAGTCATTGATGTGCATCATCAAAAGGCTGGAGCTGGATTCCCAGTCCAGTACATGGTTTTCTGACTGTTCACTTAGCTCTCACATCTAAAGGTATTTCTAACAACATGGTCTAAAGACCAGTGAAGGAAGGAAAAATGTGTAACATGACTGCAGAATTATTTTGACTTCTTTTTTTTACTGTATATTAGAAGATGGATGGACAAATTTGGCCTTTGGCAAATGTAGCATGTGTAAATACTGTAAGACAGTGTACAGTTTTGTACTATAATTTATGTGTCTTGTTTAACTGTGCTGTACTTCTGTTATTGTATGATATTGCTTTGTTTTTTACTGTAGCCATCTGACTATATACAAGTGAGTTATGGTCTGTTGCACTCTTCAATAAACAAATTATATTTTTATAGATACTCTGCATGTTTGTCTTGGTTCTGTAGCTGAAAATAGAAAGTGTAGAGCTGGATGTGCTCATTGTCCTGTTCCAAAAACAGCAGCTGTGTATTTTTGATGAAACAGCATAGCTGCAGTTTTGTGTTATGTAAGAACAACTGTGATTTAGAGCTGCAGGCAGTGACTCAGAAATCAGGCTCCAGTCTGTCTGTCCAGAATGGAGCAGCAGGAGGAATAGTTTAGTTGGTATGGATGGCTGTCATATTTCTAAGTTTACTTTGTCCTGGCAATAAGCTAAGAAAGAGATGCTGGGTAGTACATAACCATACAGTAAACCAAGGCACAGATATATATAGATACAAACATACTGTATGTCACATTAGGAGAAAAAAATGTCCCTACCAGTATTTGAGCAAATTAATTTTTATTATCTTTAGAGCTTTGTCATATTTCCCTGATATCAGCAAATCATATTCAATATCCCAGTGACAGGATATCTCCTCTCCTCTTGATGTTAGTGTACCTATCACTTGCCCAACACATTTTCATCCCACAGCGTCACATAATGATTCTTCCCACTGATCTCAATATCAGGGCTACATGAACACTTTAACACATCATGTGCATCACTAGAGGTTGTGAATCCTTGTGGCTTTATTGTGTGTCACTTTGACCACCTGACACCAGATGTGAACAAATGTGAAACCTCCTAGGTAGTGATGAAAGAACAGCATTGCGAATGGGTGATAGGCCACCACCTTCTTTTAACAATGGTCATTCAATCCTGCAGTGAACAGCTTCACTGACTCCTCATCTGAACCAGTTGTCCACCCTGTCCAGAATATGAGCATTACCGAGGAGATGTCTCCCCTGCGCTGTGCCATGTGTTTGTGGAGCTGTTGTTTGGTCTCTCCTATGTACAGATCTGTATATTCTTCACTGCACTTGACTGCAGATTCTACATTGCTCTGTTTGTGTTTGGGTGTTCTTGGGAGTGGTCCACTTTCTGTCTCAATGTGTTGATGGGTTTGAAATGTACAGGGATGCTATGTTTATTGAAGATCCTCCTAAGCTGTTCAGACACTCCAACAGCATAAGAAATGACAATATTATTCCGTCTGTTCTTTTCTTCTTTAACTGTCAGCCACAAGTTTTGAGTGCCTCCTTGATATGTTCATGTTTCTTCTCTTTTCCCTCTGTCCTGGAAGGCACGTTCTCTGCCTCGTGGTGTAGGGTTCCAATTACTCCCAGTTTGTGTTCCAGAGGGTGGTGTGAGTCAAAAAGGAAATACTGGTTGGTATGTGTGTTTTCTGTATGCCTCAGTGTGTACTGCACAATCCAAGAAGACCAAGCAATTTGCTGTTTCTCCTAAGTGAACTTGACGTTATTGACAGTGTTGATAAGTTTTATATAATTAATACATTTTTTAATTTTATTAAATTAATTAATTAATTAATTAATTAATAAAGTTTTCTACCCCCTGTGTTTTGATTTTGGCCCAGGTATCATCCACATACCTAGACCTCCAGCTGGTTGTAAATTGTTTAATAGAACTGGCCACAATAGGGGGCACAGGTGAACCCTTAGCACCGCTGTGTTTTTGTCTGTAAAAACTCTTGTTTTATTTAAAAAAGGTAAAACAAGGTCTAGTAAGGCACATCTACTATCCGGGCAGAAGTTTGTTCTCTCAGAAAGAGTGCTGTCTTGTAGCTGTTTTCTCACTGTCTTGATTCAGCTGTGGGGATGCATGTGAAGAAAGATGAGGTCAGAAGACACAATTGTTTCATCCGGGTCTTGTTTAAGGTTTTAAATCTTGTTACCAGTCCTGCGAGTTGTTGATATGATGGATCGTGTTGTTAACCGAGGGAGCTAGTACTGTGGCTAGATGTATTGTAAGTCACTGAATTGATGCTACTCACAATAGGCTTGAGAGGGGCTCATTCTTCGTGTATTTTTGGGCTTTGAATCCATAAATATATGTTGTGTGTATAAATGCGTGTTGTCTCACCAGGGTATAGGCGGTAGAA
Organism: Helostoma temminkii; assembly: GCA_900302695.1. Classification (NCBI taxonomy): domain Eukaryota; kingdom Metazoa; phylum Chordata; class Actinopteri; order Anabantiformes; family Helostomatidae; genus Helostoma; species Helostoma temminkii. Next base: position 11,031 of record OMLM01015832.1, on the reverse strand, counting down.
TTTCACAATGAGTTTTCATAGACAAAAACACTGCTTTTTTTCAGGAATTCCACCTAGCCACTGGTCCAGGTATGTGGATGATACCTGGGTCAAAATTAAAACACAAGATGTACAGATCTGCGCATAGGAGAGACTAAACAACAGCTAACAAACACATGGCACAGCAGAGGAGAGCCAACTCCTCAGGACAGGACTCAGCAGTCCATCTGCACCTGAAAGACAAGGGCCACTCCTTTTAAGACAGTAATATTCATACTGGACAGCGAGGACAAAGTCTAATTGCTGCAGAACAGAACTTTTGCTAGGTGCTGAAACACCTGCCCTTTTGTTCTCTGTCTTGGTTGATTTTTGCTGGACATTTATTAAAACATTTTTTATTTTTCAATTCAATTGAATTCATGTTTATTTATATAGCGCCAAATCACAAAAAAAGTCATCTCAAGGCACTTTACAATGTAAGGTTTAAGACCTTACAATACAACTAAATAATAAGGAAACCCCAACAAATCCCCCTTGAGCAAGCACTAGGCAACAGTGGAGAGGAAAAACTCCCTTTTTAAGAAAGGAAGAAACCTCCAGCAGAAACAGGCTCAAGGTGGACGGCCATCTGCCTCAGCCGGTTGGGGTGAGTGGAAAGAAAGAGACAAAAAGAGAAAAGAACAGCAGATCACACAACCCAACCTATAACAACAACAAGAAACATGCATGCAGGTTGGACGGGCCAGCAACTAAAGACCCAAAATACACAGCCTGAGGGCCAACGATACCTGCAGGGGAGAGAGAGAGAGAGAGAGAGTGAGAGAAAGGCACAACTACAGGAGAGAGAAGAAACAAAGTTAATAACAGGCAGTGGTGACGTATGAGTGGATGGAGAAAGCAGGAGGAGCTCAGTGTGTCGAAAGGAAGTCCCCCAGCAGTCTAAATCTATAGCAGCATAACTAAGAGCTGGTGCAGAGGTCTCTGAGCCAGCTCTTACTATAAGCTTTATCAAAAAGGAAAGTTTTAAGTCTAGTCTTAAAAGTAGAGACACTGTCTGCTTCCCAAACATGAACTGGGAGCTGGTTCCACAGGAGAGGAGCTTGATAGCTAAAGGCTCTGCCTCCCATTTTACATTTGGAAACTCTGGGAACCACAAGTAGACCTGCACTCTGAGAGCGAAGTGTTCTGTTGGGATGATATGGTACTATGAGGTCTTTAAGGTATGAAGGAGCTTGATCATTACGTGCTTTATATGTGAGAAAAATAATTTTAAATACTATTCTGGATTTTACAGGGAGCCAATGGAGGGAAGCTAATGTAGGAGAAATATGATCTTTATAGAGTGTTTCCTAATAATACTGCCTAGGGGAGACATGTATAAAGTAAAAAGTATCGGTCCAAGCACAGAACCCTGTGGGACTCCGTAACTCATCATTAACATGAACAAATTGGAACCTATCTGACAGATAAGATTTAAACCAACCAATGTTCCAGTCTGTGTAATAAAATGTTGTGATCTATAGTGTCAAATGCAGCACTGAGATCTAACCAGACAACAACAGACAGAAAACCGTTGCCTGAAGCTAATAGAAGATCGTTAGTGACCTTCACCAGAGCTGTTTCTGTGCTATAATGTACTCTAAAACCTGACTGGAAATCTTCATACAGGTCATTCCTGAGCAGGTGGTCATGTAATTGCTTAGCAATTTTAGATATAAAGGGCAGATTGGATATTGGTCTATAATTAGCTAAAAAATTAGCTAAAATTTTGGATTATAGCATCAAATTTCATCATCGTACTGTTACTATGCCCAGTAAGACTTCTAATTGAGATCTCGTAAGCAGCATTCCCTCCCCTTGGATTTCCCTGTCATAGTAACCACTGCACCCAGTGAAGCAGTTTTCACGTATGTTTTCCTCAGGTAACTCAGGTAATTGGAGCCTATGAGGTTTATCTGAGGTGCTATTATTTCTGGTTGTAAAATTTACCCTGACCTAAGCCAGACACTCAATGTGAAATAAAAGAGAGAGCAGCAGCACACAGAGTGAGACTGAGATCAGCATGACAGAGAACAAGAGGGACTGACATAAAATAGCTCTGTCATGGTTATCACTCTCTCACCTCTGTCTCACAGTCAGTTCATTTTCAGCATTTGTGTTCACAAATTTATCAACAATAAACGTCAAGACACTTATCAGCAGCAATAAACAATAAAAAAAATAGTAAATGCAGATAAGACAGTTCAGTCTAGTTGATGACAATAAGAAGCTACTCTGAGTTTATCTAGCAGGATGTTGTAAAGCTTCGCTTTCTCTCTGCAGTGATACTTTGATATTAGAAATTTTACTATGACAGTGTGATACCTGTCATAATTTCCAGCCTGATTTCCTGTATTGACCATGTTTGGTTTTATTCAGTCTCTGCCTTTTCACTCTCTGACTGCCTAGCCTTGTACTCATCCAAGTAACCTGACAACTAACACCTGTTTCTTCTCCTATTTAAGCAGGTTTGCAGTTCTCAGCCCACTGCCAGATTGTCTGCTATCATTCATTGAAATACTTCTCCAGCCTTGTCTTGTCTTGCTTTGCCTTGTCAGAACCTGAACTGGAACTGAACCTTGGACCAAACCCTGACCCTGATTTCTGTCCAGCCCACTGTAAGTTAGTCTTGTCTAATTACCTGGCCTGCCTCCTTGTTATTCTGAGCTAGCATTGGCATAGTGGATTTTGAAAACTGTTGCTGTGATGTCCTGTCATTGGAGTGGACCAGTGTCAGCATGGGCACCATGATAGGTCTGCAGATACACAGCCACTCATTATACACTGTGCATTAAAATTAAACCACAGGATCAAACCACCACTTCATCTTACTGTTTGGGTGATCAATGTAGTCACAGCAGAAACAAAGGACCTGTGTTCTCCACTATCTGGTAGGTGGAGCAGCCTCGTTTGTCTGTCCGCCAGTACTGATATACCTCCAGATTTGTTGCATTACAGACACAATTGTTCGTTTCAGACCAAGCTCAATAAAATGAAAGTACAGGATGAATGTTACAAGATTGTACATACTGTCTGTAATACCATGTGTGACACCATGTATGTCAACATGTTTGATGATCAAATTCAGCTGATTTTGTTATGGTTTGTGTTAACGGACCAGAGGCAATTTAGAAGTAAATCAAGGTTACAATGTCATTTGTGTGCATACACACAACATGTATTTTTGGATGGCACTGCTGTGTTGCCATTATTGGATAGCTATTATTAACTGAGCTTGAGGCTGAAATGCTAATTTTGCTGCAATGTATCAATACATGTATAAATAACAGTAAATACTTAGCTTTACTAATGATCTGTGAAGTATGAACTGATCACATAAAACCACAGAGGTGTGTTATGGTGATGATTTCAGTAATGCATCAAATCAGTGAATTAGTAACGCATTAGTTAAACATTACCAGGTTAATTATGATTTATATTATTATAAAGTAGTAGTGAGTAGGTTTGGCTCTGTGACAGTTAGATCCAGTGTGATTGCACCACCACCTCCATCATGTTCGCACAGTTACACTGAATTATTTACAGGCTTTTGAAGCGAGCACCCATGTTTCCGCTCAAACAGTGGCAGCCTGACGCAGCATTTCCCCAGCTCCAGGCACCACTCCCCCTCCACGGCTTCGCGGTGCGTGGTGGACCGGTGTCGGCGCCAGGACCTGCAGGTGATGTTGGTGTGATATTAGCCGAAATCCACCCTGCTGAGGCGGATGGAAAAGACCGACATCGACACCGACAGAGAGGAGGAGAGCGGCTGTCCAGATCCCAGGTGCTGGAACTGTACATGATTTGATGCTGCTTCACATTCTACTGTATCTTTCTGTAAATGCGCTGCTGCAGTAGAATATCTGTGAGGGAGGCAGGAAGAATATTCGAGATTATTTGAGAATGAAAATTGCTACTTGACCTGATTAAGGTTTCTGACACAGTATGGTGATTGCATGACAGTAAAAGCATGCACATGTAGTGAATGCATTTTTGATCAACCTGCCATAACTGTACAGTGCAGCTGATTTGGGAGGATTTGGTTCTGACCATTTTGTGTTATTAATAAATAGAATAATATCATTAGTGGCGTCCAACACAGGACTAGAAGAACATTGTTTTTCTGATGAACTGAGGTTGTGGGATGTGGAGCAGAACTGTGGCTTGGAGCAGATGATAAATGCCTGAACTGTCACCCACACAGTTCTGTCAGGCCAGGGAGGATGAGCCTTCTCTTCATGCTCTCATAGCACATCCCTGACAAATGTCTGCATAGAGACACAGCTGAGGTTTCCTGCTGTTTGTCCAAACTAATCACTGCAGACAACAGAAATGATCCTGCGAGTCACACGGAGCAGAAACATTTTTATTTGTGGTGATTATGATAGAAGCTAGCAAGTTATTGGCATAAACACTGTCTAGTAATATGATAAAGTTGGCTCTCAGTTCAGAGGCTAAATCTTCTGCTATGGTTAATTCTTAATGCTCCACCTGCTCCTTCCATTGGCAGTCTTAGAAATGTTTTAATGAAAACTATGAAAACTCTCCCCAGTATTCACAATGATTAGTACACAGGTCAACCTTTGCTGATATTTTTACTCTTTTTTTGGGATTGGGATCATGTGATCTCCATAGAACACTACCTGCTTTTCTTCACATGCCACCAAAGTTTGGCTGACCTAAATTAAATCATTACAGTTAGGATTTTTAATCTGGATTTCATTCTATTTATTTGTATTCAGAATTGTGACTGTAAAGTCAACATGTCTGTATCTTTATTCAGATGATATTATTCCCAACCTCAACTTTAACCTCAGGATTACGATGAAATGCACTACACAGAGTGAATAATAGTGGGCGAGTGATGGATTTTAGAACCAGCCAGTTGCTGGCAGACACAAGTGATTTTTAAATGAAACGTGTAGAAGTAGAAATGGGAAACAAACAGTTTACAGAGAGCACAAACATACTAATAGTTCTTTTTAACTTCCAAACGAGCCATTTTACAGCAGATGTTTTTAAGGGCATGTCAGAGGAAAAGCATCTGCTGTGCAACTACTGTTTATGATTCAGTGGCCTGGTATTATCATGTCAAGTCACATTGCTGTGTTAACAACTACAGCTGTACTACTGTATATTCCTCTGAAAGGCTGAATTTGCCATGTGAAGGATCCCAATGATATAAGGCCTCCTGATCGTGTAGCTCATGTATCTCCTGTAGCCTGTAAAAACTGATATTATGACATTCAGTTTTTCCTGGCTACACACAGGCTACTAAGCATGCTTTATTAAAAATGTTAATTGCTCAGCTAAAACACTAGTAAACTCATATACTGTGTGTGTGTGTATGTGTGTGTGTGTGTGTGTGTGTGTGTGTGTCAGAATGACAGTTCTTACACAGATAAAAAGTATGTTGTTCATTTTGTGTTTCTTGTTTTCACACTCCTGGACCTCTGACTGCTGATGTCTTTGGAACTTCTGGCTCTGTTAAAATGGTGAGTAACATTATATTTAAACTATTCTAAGAAAGAGACTAAAGTCTATGATTAGTGTAATAAAAAAATCCATTAACAGACTTTTCACTTAAATTGTACATAGTTCAACATTTAGTTGCTGCGACATGAGCTTCTTCAGTGTTGTGGTTCCAATTAAACCAAACATCAAATGATTTTCCTGCAATTTCCTGCACTCTCACAGTCACTCGTGAATTCAGTGATGATATCCTTGTAACTTTAGTTGGTCTTGGCTTGTATCTTAATCTGAGTAGATTAAAAACTGTACAGGATGTAAAGGTAGAGCTAGGGAATGGTGTCCCTGTCATGCAGCCCAGGAGATATTTGAAGGCGTAGCCTACCCACTGTGACACATCAGCAGTGTATTATTAACAATACAACAGCCAGGATAAGTAGGTAACAATCAGCACTTCTAATTGAACTCAGTAACCATAGATTCAGGTTCAGCAAATCAAGCATAGCAGGTCAGGCACCTGAACTGCTCTGTACTCACTGCTGAGGTGTAAATTGAGAGGCTGGTGTGATGCTGACACTGAAGAGCACATGGTGACAGGAAGGTGCTAGAGGCACGGTGGTGGTGAACTATGTCTTTGCACATGACATTGACTGCACTGGGATTGGTGGTACATGTTCTTTGCTTAACGTCACAGAACTCTGCATTCAGTTACTGCTCTTTCCTAATTCTTTTCCACTGCAGTGTTTGACAGCTGTACTTAGTTACCTCACAGATCCAGCTGCATACGTGTCACAATACTCAGCTTTTGTTATTCATGGTCTCTTCCTAGTGTAGACTTTCCTACAGTGTAGCCTCTTTGTTAGTCCAGCAGACGGTAGCAGAGAGCAGAGCAGCAGACATGGATGAACAGGTGGTGTCTGACTCATGATGGATTATAATCATCAGATGTCTGCACGCTGAGCCAGTGGAGAGAGGAGAGCACAGTATTTACTCGTATCTAACCTTCAGCCAGATGTAGAATTAAAAACAATCCTGGTGAACATTTTACAGATGAGCCCAGTGAGGAGAGCAACATAATGTCACTGTGCTGACTGTATAGACACATGCCCTTGTGCACTATTTGTTTATTTCTGGATGGAAAAAGATTTTTTTGCACACTCTATTAGGTACAACACATCACCAATATTGCTAATATCTAATATAGGGGCCAGTGATTGTAGCTTCTTTAAAGATCCTTTAAATTTATTGAACTGTGACCAAGATATGTAGAGATGGAACACTGTTCAGTATGAAAACCTACTCCACTGTGCTCTCCTACGGAAAGACAGACTTACTTTAGCAACACATTGACATGTTGTCACGGTGTGTTTTATTGAAAGAATCTAGAATGTGAATAAAAAAGGATTATTATTATTGGGTAGTTGTTATGCAGGTAAGGGAACACGGGAGCCAGGAACTAGACAGTTGACTGAAACAGATGAAATTACTGGAGCAGAGCAGGAACAAGTGTTTTTAATCAGGGGGCTGATTGGGCTGAGGGTGTTGCAGTATGGGGAACAGAGAAAACATGGCATCCTCCACATGGCTCAATCAACAGGGAGAGTAGAGAGCAGATCATGTTAACACAGACTAGCAAACATCAAAGCAGATATCCAGGATCCAGAAGAGTTTACTCCAAAACAGAGCAGAGACACACAGTCTTTAAAAATGTCCAGGTATCCATGAATACAAAATCCACAATCCACACAGAGTTCCACAATCAGAGGTTAACAGGTCACAATTTACTAATCCAGGGGTCAGGGGCAGGTCAGGTTCCCAGATTGACTGGTCAGGTCTGAACTTGCTTGCTGGAGAGTTGTGAACTGCAAGCAGTATAGCAGACAAACTGGCAATTAGCCCATTAGTCTTCACTTTTATAACTATGCCACACACAGACGGTGTTAAACATACAAGTCACAGGCAGCACAGCAATGACAAATAACAATAACAGTTGAATACAGAAAAGAAGTATTAAATACAGGTAATTATTTGAAGATGAAAAAAATGTAAACAAGTCACATACAGTAAATAAAGTCATCATCAAGTCACCACTTCTACCATTCTAGATTAACATGTAAAAATCTGATACTAAAGGCAGAACTGAATGTGTTGGTGATGCACAGTATAGGTATGAAACTTACAAATCTTTTTTATGAGTCAGTAGTAGGAGGAGCACACTATGATTGTAGTTTTCAATCTTGTTTGTACACGATGCTCTCCTCTCAGTGTGAACACAGTACTGTATACAGTATACCTGTGATGTTATGTATTTACAGTGTGACACGCTGAGGACGTGTTCGTTCTCACACACAACATGTCAGCAAGCGTATTGATGCCGTGCTGTTGTGACCAGTGGCCAGTGTTCTGCTAGCACTGGGGTAATTGAGTGGAAATGGAGGGAGGTAATTAAAGTGCACATGCTCAGCTGGAGGCCACAACACAGATGTTAATCAAAGAGAGAGGGAAAGCAGGAGCTTCATGAATAGAGTTAACACATGGAAGAATGTGTGGAGTCCCAGGTGTAGCACAGCAGAGGAGCTGGAATCAGAGGCAAGCTCAGCTGTTTGGAGGAAATAAATCAAACGTGCAGAAAAATTAGGCTTTAAGATGCTGTGCAGATGAGCAGAACTGGGCGAAGTTCCAAACACAGGATATACAGACTGGACTGGTCTGGATCCATAAGGTCACAGAGTATTAATGGGATTAATGGAGCACGCTCTTTAACCCTGTCCTATTCCAGTTATTAATGTTATCCCAAACATTTGAAACGAAGGTCAGACAAAAGAACGGTTAGCCATCCTTATATATCCATATACACATATACTTTACATTACAGTACATATACAGTACTTGTTAGTACCACTTGTAAAATCACCTACTTTTTACACTCTACACTTTTTGTGTAGTCAGATTAGTAATGATTAATTTGGCACAGGAAACCAAGAGGTATCTCAGCATAGTACTGGCTGGTATTTTCAGGCCAAACCCTATGTAACCATGTGTTCATTGTAAACTGTGTATATATGAAATAACACTTTGTTGTTCTGCTCTATAGATCACTCACCGTGTGTTATTCTATTAAGAAAAAATCAGAAGCAGGTATAAAGGAAGAAATGATTCTATATTCTCTTCTCTTCTCTTCTCGTGATGACATCTGGCTCTCATAACGTTTGTCAGTTTCAGTTTCTGCCTACATGATGAGGAATAGAGAACTGCATCACATTTCTGATGGTTTCAACTTAAAATTATAACTTTGTAGAGGCAAAATAAAATGTGTGTCAGATGCTGCTGTTACATTACTCTTCAAACATGCTCTTTACTTTCTGTTGCTCATTACAATGTAACAAACACAGCTGCAGCGATAAAGAGCATTTTCCTGATGACTTTCTTTTTTATAATAACAACTCCTGAGAACACTCTGAGCCAAAAGTAAGACTACATAACAGTGGCAGGCCTCTGTGCTGTTCCTGGGTCAGCAGTAGATCAGTTGGTAGAGCAGTGATCTACGAATCCCAGTGTCAGTGGTTTGATTCCCGGTTCCTCATGGCTTGTCCTGCCATGGTTAAAGAGACCTAAACAGAAAAGTTGTTTTAAAGACCTTTAGAAACCTTTTGCTTTTGTCAACTAACTGTGTTTTTCACTGCTCTGTTTTAAACATATTTAACTTAAAGGCAGTGCGATGTTCCTCCTTCTTTATTATCTGCAAAAAGCTTCCTGTCTGATCTTTTCACTGCAAATCATATGAACGATAGTGAACACTGCAGGACTGTGTAAAGGGTTTTCTTATGGAGACAAGTACCGATGTCTTCAGCATAAGGCCTAGAGTCAAACTCACCACTGAAACCATGACTGTGACAGAATATTACTAATTATTACATTAACTGTGACATCCCAGACTGTTGTCTTTTGTTTGTATGAGTCACTACTGGTATTTTCCCATTCATTTTCCTTATTACCACGAACATGAGGAGGTGGTGTGGTGTTAGGGAGGGGAGTGGGTCATGTGGAGGGGTGTTGGTGTTGTCTCTTAGGGGAGCCACTGTGCTCCATGCTGTCACTTCACCTCAGCAGACGGTTTGGCTCAGCACCTGCTCCTCACGCTGGGGGGGAGGGGTGGGCTGCTAGTGATAGTGAAGGGGGCACAGGGTGGCCTTTTGTGTGACGATGGGGGATGGAGCGTCTGCATGAATGTGTGAAAAGATGTGCTGTACAGACTGCTGAGGCAGGGAGTGCTGTGCTGAACAGACTGCTCCCAAGACAAAAGCTCTCCAAGTGGCTTAGACATGCCGATTATAACCATGATGCTGTGTGTTTAGGAAGATCCACATCATATCTCTGTGGACTCATGTGCTTCTTAGCTGGAAGTTTGTTCTTATTTTGTCCTGCATGTTGGTGCTGATGTGACCAAGCACTGCCGGCAACTGATGGACAGTGTTTTTTCCTGCTGACATGACAAAGCTCAGTTTACAGAAAAGACACTTTTTATCAAATATAAAACTGAAAAGCTGTGATTACTTATTCTGCTTAAACAACATGGCACAGTGGAGTAGTAGTTAGCATTAGCTCACAGATAGAAGGACCTGAGTTTAAATCCAGGGGTCAGTCTGGTTCTGTTCTATGTGGAGTTTGTATGTTCTCTCCATGTCTGTGTGTTTTCTCTGGGTATGGCTTCCTGCCTCAGTCCAAAGACATGTAGTTTGATGTAAGTTTGACAGGTTGTCTGTCTCCGGACTGCTGGCATTTGATCCAGCATCCCCACAACCCTTAACAGGGAAAGTGGCTAAGATGTTTTATCTGACAAAAGTACATAGAACAGGTTTTCAATGAGCAACTTAAGTGCAATTTTGTAAATGTACATTCTGCTGCTGCAACAAACTCAAAGACGTTGTCACTGAGGCCAAATAAGAGTGAAAAGTTCACAAAAATAAGTATTACCTTTCTGGATGATTCCAATATTAGGTCGGTAACAGGTGAGCGGCTCAGGGTTGTGTATAAAATGAGCATCCTCTAAAGATGGGTCACTCACTCATGGGTCACCACTTTGAGAGAATTGTGATTCAGTTCAAAAAGAAGTCAGGACTGAAAACTGGAAAGACTTTCACCATGTACAGTTCAAATATAATATCATGGAAACATTCAGGGACTCCAGAGGAAGCTCAGCGTGTAAAGGTCAAGGGTTGAAACCACAGTTAAACTGAGACCTTGGAGCCTTTAGGCAGCGCTGCATGAGAAACCATCATGCTACTGGCTCAGGAATATTTGTAAAACTGTTGTCACTTAACACAATCTGTGTGCGCTCAGACAGATCCATGTTTCAGGTTGTTTTGGGGAAAATCTGATGTTTGAAGATGAACAATTTAAAACTACCATCACACATGACAACAGTGTCTCCTATTAAAAAGATATGGTCATCATGAACATCATGAAGCAGAGAATGAGTCAACAGTGACCACAGCTGAGCAGCTAAAGCCTGATAGAACCTTGTTCTCCTCCTAGGCCTGCTAC
>OMLM01015830.1:69923-96241 GCA_900302695.1 Helostoma temminkii | reverse complement strand
TACTATGCTCAAAATGTCTCAAAATGACACTGTTGTTGACATATATGCAAAACATTTGTACAAAGTCCATGCTAAAAGTTCAAAGTTACATAACAACAGGTTAGTTCTGCACTCAGAAGCTGACTTAGTAGATGAGGCATCACTGCAGAGGCTCATCTCTGAAGTTAAAATGTCTTTGATGCACTTAGGTTGTCCAGGTGCAGTTCATAAATTTTGTGAAGAGGCATATTGCCCTTAGTACATTCCTGACAACACAGCTTACCAAAATGTCCTCTGCTTCTGATGGGTTCAAAGGAGGATAACCCAGATACATTTTCCTGAAGGCTGAGGACTCCAACAGACATGGCATAAAGAGTAAAGAGTACTTGACACACAAAAACAGTCTATATTAACTGATGGTAACTGCACTCTCACAACAACAAGGACAGTGTACCCACCTTTGTCTGATGAGGTGCAAAAGCAGATTCAGCCTAGCTCCTTAGAGATGGTAATTCTTCTTGGACAGAAAGCACGTCACAAACTCTTCCTTCATTCCTAAAAATTCAAATCAAGCCAAATGTTAAAATGGTTTGGTACCAAACAAATGCCTGTGTACCTGACTGCAGATAACTGCTGATGAGAAAACACCTTCAGCAATTTATGGTATGAAAAACTGAACATGGTGGTTGTATGGTGTATGGTACTAAATTACTTTACTCAAATAAAAGTACTGTTACTATGCTGAAACTGTACTCAAGTAAAAGTGAAATTGCTGAATGGAAATTGTTTAAAAGTCAAATAAAAGTAAAAAGTAATTCATTTTAAATATACTTTAAGTAAATGCAAATTTGCCCCACTTTTATTTTGAAGTACTGTTTCCTGCTGTAGAGCGACTTAACAGCTACATGACAGAGAACACTAGGTCAGCAACAAACTCAACACCAAAAACGTTAACTTGATTTTACTCATATTTATGACAGACAAAGGAGAAATTCTCTGACAAAAACCATGAAAATTTACCAACTTGAAAAGGAGTGGGGAAAAGGAGGAGTGTGAGCTTGTCAGGAAGTTCTTCATCTGGCTATGTCTTTTACATTTGGCTCTATCATGTTTGCAGTTCCTATTATTACATTACTAAATTAGATATTTAGTGGCTTAGATATTAAACTTACCTGCACAATATCATGGAGACAGTATAAATTGTAGCAAAGTAAAATACTTGATAAGTAAATGTAGTTTGGTATTTGCCTCTCATCTCATAAACCTTCAGCGATAGTACAACGCACTAATACAGAAAGGTATTTGTAGGTAATATCTGCTAAAATAGTTTAAGTAGAAACAACTTACAGCTTGACATTTGTTATTTTTCTTATGTGAATATCTACTCTCAAGTAATTTTTCATTTCATAATCACTCATCCTCACTGTACAAATCCAGAAATGACACATTATTGCATGTGCTTGTATTTGCTTTATAACAATGTTTAACTTTTATAGAGTGGACTTTTCCTATAAAGAATCAGTCTTACTCATAAACTGCATCACATGTTTATTATGTATCATCTTTTCAGAGTGGAGAAAATTGGGAACTCCATAACTCACAGTATAACCACACACACACACACACACACACACACAAACATTTCCCTCTACATTTAGCCTGTTGCATGAGAAAAAGGGAGCTGACACTGTAGATGAAAGGAAAGGCCTAAAGGGCATTGATGTTCAGCTCATAATGTGATTTATCCATCGCATCATCAATTGTGTTCCCTTTTAGTGCTAATTCAGTCTTGTGAGTCATATTTAATTAAAGTTTTTCCACATTCAAATGTGAGACAATAGATAGAGACCTGTGTCACCACCTGCACGCTTGAACACATGTGTGTGCACACATCACTGAGCTAATGAGTGATTTTCCTCATGTTGACAGCGTGATGGGATGTGGGTAAGAGCTGAGCAACAGGGCCTCAGGGCAGGCTGGACAGCAGAAAGGCCTTCTTGTAGCTGTCTGTCCCTCCCTTTGAGCTCCTGGCACAGTAGCTTATCATGTGCTCCTCTGTGACAACAAGTTTCCTATGTTGTCTTCTGTCATTGTTAGATTTTGTTTATTCAACGTGAAGCAAACGTCACGTTTGTTTGATCCTCAGTCAGTCATTTTCACCAGTTTCATGTCTGTTTGATACCTTTTTCACCTCACTCTCTCCACTGCACCAGCACATTTTCCATGTCCACAGATGAGGCTCAGGGACAAGTCAATAAAAACTAAAAAAAAAAAAAAACCTTCATGTGCGTACAGACAGATGCTGAGATTCCATAAATCCCTGTGAATGTTGGTCACATGTTGCAGTTTGGAGATGATTTATGACAGTCACTGTATTTGTACTGTCTGCTGAAAAGTTGATGAGTTGACAAGATTGTACTTCGGCCAACCTGTAGTGTTTGCCTGCAGGAGAGGAGCAGTTGGCAAATCTGTCCTGTGATGTAATGAGGATGTTTGTCCTGGCTGGGACAGTGCTGATCTACTCTCCATTTCAAGGCTTGGTTAGCTGGCGGGCCCTTAACCCCACCACTTGTCATAACCAGTTTTTTATTTAAAGTAGTCACAAACAGTGTCCTTTTGATTTATTCTACTTCATGATTAGTATACAGTACTTACCTGCAGACAACAGGGGTAGTTAGCCTTTAAATGTGCTTTGTTTCTCTTTCAATTTCTCGTTTTAATGAATGGACCACAGATTGTGTGGAAATACTGGACGCAAGTTATGGGCTTAATTTTACACCCTGCAGTTATAGACTGACATGTTATTTATAAATGCTGGCTCAGGGTGGGTGTGATAACGCATTGCCTCTGTCATGGAGCAGCTGGACTGAGGGAGCGACAGAGGGATGGTAACAGAAGGGCATGGAGCTGGGAGACAAGGGAGAGAGCAGACAGTGAAGTCAGTTGTTTATTTTAGACCGCCTTTATTCACCTAGACAAAGTTATGTCATAATTAGCTAAATGTGGTTTCCCCCATCCTGTATATTGTATGTCTCCTCAGAGGGCAGTGTTATTATGTTCATTCTTCTAGTTTATAGAAAAGTATTTATAAATATTTATGAAAAAACATTTGGCAACAAATACTAGAGATTTTTTATTTTAAAAGATTAATGAAAGCTATCAAAAACTAGAAACAACCATAAATTTAATTCGGTTTTTATTAGAGACACACATGAATGGGTTCCTCAAAATACACATAAATGTTTACAATCTCAAAAATGCATGCTGGGAAGTTAGGGTTAGGATTTGTTTCATTAAAACTTAATTTAGTTAAGAGTTTAGTGAACTATCACCAGTTCTTTCATTTAACTCATTTAGCTCATAATTTCAAGGTGAGAGATTTAAGTCAGAGTCAGAGCAATTATGTTTTTTAAGTTCTCCAGTGGCCTGAAAACAATAACTAATCTATAACTACCCAGCCTAAATTGAATTAACTTGAAAAACACTTTAATTTAACAAAATATGAGTTAATTTCCCAAATCCCCTTATGATACTTTACAGAGTGTTCTTTAATATCTGATTTTCACATTTAGACAGGATTTCCTTCAGTTGAAGTTGATAATCTCAGTTTCAGCTAGATTTTAAAGAGAATGTTAGAAGATAAACTGTGTGTATAGTTTTGTCTCTTGATTGTCAACAACAGCTGAATAGAATAATGCAGCTAGTCTTAATCAATTACAGCATCTCAATAAAAACTAAAATGAACCATGTGACTATTAAATTTATGTTTTTCAAGCTTCCACTGGTGTAGTATGAAAATCAGTTGTTAGAGAAAATATAAATCTGTGCGTCAGTCTGCAAAAACTTGTCCCAGAGAGAAGCACATTTTGTTTTTTCAGATCAAATGACGTTGAAAACACTTGTTTTCCTCCGTGGTTTACTCATGTACTGGTGTGAAGTTACAACATGCACTAAATGTGACAGAGACATTAAAACCATTCATTGTGGCATGTTTCCAGTAAGTTTTCAAGACACACAACGATCAGTTCATATTATGATCCAATTATGCTTTTACTTTCAAACTGATTGAAAGACACTGATTTTTTTTATCTTTTCTCGTGTTTTCTCATGATTTCAAACTTTGAAGGATTTAAACAGCTTTTAATTTCATTTATGAGTTAATGTAGACGTGCTGATTTTTAGTCTGTACTGTAAATCACTGTGTTTAGATACACTGTATGCGCATACTGTATATATCATCTGTCATTTCAAAAGGCAGCAGTTTGCATGGGTAGATATTAATCAGTAATGTTAACAATACATGATGTTTTACAAACCATGGGCCTTTTAAACACAATGAAACTATTTGGTGCATTATTTGTTGTGTTGTTAGTCTGTGCCCTTTCGATTCTGCCGTTCACAGTGCTTTGGTGTAAAGGAGAGTGGTAAGACTGCTTTGAATAGTGGGCGGCACTTCAGTTTCCTAACAGGAAGTGCTTACGTTGATGAATAGCAGTTTTTCCTTAGAGGAAAGAGTGGGTGACACAATTTTGTGTTTAATTTTGCTTTGTTCGTGAATGCTAGGAGAAAAGCCAGCTAAGTGAACGCGCTTGCATGTTGCAAATGTCCCTGGGGAGTTTAAAAAACTCTCAGCTGGTCACATTGTCACATGCTGCTAATACAGTGCTGTGATTTTTTCAAGATAACTGAGACAACAAAGATGTTGATTATGGTTTGGGACCAGTAAAAGAAGGGTAGTAGTGTTGCTCCTTTAGCTTGGATTGGCTTGTGTTGTAATATAATGAAGATGATTAGAACATGTCAGTCAGCAGAGGAGGTCTGTTACTTAGATTGTTTTGTCTCACTCATGCACACACACCCATGACTTCTCCTTGTTTTGAATCTTATAGTGTTCTGAATACTCTTATGAATAATCATTGGCAGAACAACCTAGTGAGGTTTTGGCCAAAAATGTGTTGACTTCTCCTGATGTGGACTAAGAGGACTTTGTGTTTATTTTCCATTGAGAGCAGATTGACTCATAGTAAAGTTTTGAATCGTTCTCCTGTTTTGCCTACTATGTATGTGATTTACAATGGCACATGCTGTCAATGCTATAGGCTGTTATGTAGGCCTGATTTTGGGGGCTGTTATATATGGTGACAACTATAACAACAATTATCAAGGAAGCTGGTAGAATATTTTTGGTAACACGTTCATTTTAAAATGGCCATTTTTAAAGATAGCTCTCTATCATTACCTGATCTTTCCCGCCAAAGTGTCTGGCTGTCACATAACTCCCACCTTCTCCTGCCTATTATTTTAATGTAATAATAAACACCTTCATTTTAACTTCTGTTACCATTGTGCTTATTTATTTCTGTGAGCTTTTAATCGGTACAGTTTATTTTTGCTTAGGGATATTCAGAGAGTAAATAGACCAGTCCTCTCACAGTTCACATGAAGAGCCCTGTACAGCTGTTAGGAAAGGGTTTTCATTTGTTTGTATTTAGTAGTTGCATAATACTAGCTGGAACCCATTCTCCATTCTGCTTTTTTTTTTCATCCAGCTGTTTTCAACTCATAAATATGTCACGGTTCTGCGCAGTGAGTGAAAAAGAAAACCGGAGTAGTGGTTCCTTGTCTCCTTGCCATTGTTGTGTGAAGTGACTGGGGGAGAACGTAATGTTGCTTTAACTTGATGTCGGGCTGCGTATTGTCTGAGAGAGAAGAATGAAACACGGGAACCCAGTGTGAATTCACTTACTGCCAGTTGATCAGTTGAGTGAAATAAGTGTCTGGTGTTACCATGGTGTTGAAGTGATTTGGCTGCAGCATTTTTCGTGTGTGTGTCTAACTGAGAGAGAAAAACAGGGAGAGAATGAGAGGGAGACAGAAAAAATCTCTTGGCAGTTCATTGTGTAGTAAATTCAGATTGGACAACAAAAGTATGTGTGAGTGTGAGAACAGCTTTGGAGATGGAGCCAAGATCTTTCTCTCTGTTTTGGAGTAGAATGGTAATAAAGAAAAAAAACAAAAAAAATAACAACTAATGATCTTTCAAGGTTGAGCCAAGGTAAAAGTCAAGTGTTTGTGTGTGCATATGCTTGTCTCTTCTGGAGGTGGACAAAATACCCAGAACACCTGACAATGGTCATAAGGTATGAAACAAATCAACATCTCTCTGTTAGGAATAAAAACATATTCTTCTTATTAAATGAAGTGTTTATTACAGGGCTTTTATGTTTAATTGATCTGTTTTGCACTGCATTTTGCCTGTCCGTGTCTTCTGAGACAGTGTGAAGATGTGTGGTTAGTTCAGCTGAGATAATAACCTCCTGTGTGGAGCGAGAAGGCTTTCCTCTCAAGTAGCATTACTCTGTTTCCTGAAAGCTGAGTAAACATTCTTTATAGTTTCTGTTATTGGAAAAGAAACACATTAGTGAGCATTAATATGAGGCCCATATTGAACTGCCATAAACGTCTGTGATAATTGCTTTGAGTATGGCACTGCAATTTAACTTTGTGTGTCATGGCTTCCCCGAATTCATAGATGTTTACTGCTACTGTTCAACTGTACTTGGTTATAGGAGCATAACAAAATGGGATTTGTCAAAGCACTCATTAGCCACTTTTGATTCTATTTCTATCTTTTTGTTTAGTTAAATTGAAGTGACAACACCTTTGGTCTAACCGGTGTTTTGGTTTGCAATGAGACATGGGCTGATGTGGGCTTGAGTAGGTGGATACAGTGGATGAATTTGTCTAAAGAAGTCGTAGGTGCAGTCACATTACACTCAGGCTATCTTCCCTCTATGCAATTACACTGACACAGGACCTGACATTAAATTGTTTATCTTTTGAGTGTTGCTGCTAAAAAGGAGGCATGTTGAGAGCATCAGTTACAACTGGAGGAAAGTTTTTAGGTAGAAAAAGTAGAGAAGCTAAGAGAGACGGCGCTAAGGAAGACAGATGCAGACAGTAAAATAAAGATACTTACGTATTTGTCTGGCTATTTCTGCCAGCATGTGTGCTCCCGATGTTGTTCCTTTTCAGAATTCAGCCAGGAATAAGAGCTGTTTCAGTCATGATAAGCCAAACTTCAGAATCTCAGGCTCTCTAATCTTTAGGGTAATAGTCAAGGCCTTCTGCCAGGCAGTAGCTTAATGCGGCAGCCATGGCACTTTACAGCTTCTTGATTGAGCCAAACACTTGATCTCCTGAAAACACGAATCACCATCGACAGAAAAAGTTTGGATAGTTAGTCAAATATTTGCTTTTGATTATAAAATGCATCTCTTCTCTGGACATTCCTTTTAATCCACAGATTCATCAATCTAGTTTTTCTATAACTGTATAGAAGATATATTCTGAGAAAGACAAAAAATGTGTTTAAGGAAAAACAAAGTTTCCTTTAAACCTGTAATAGTGCTGTAGTATTTGGTGTTAGTGTAAGGCAGTGTAATTACATTTTTGTTAATTTTGGTTACACTGTTGATCAGATGATCATACCCTCAGTGTATTCATATTTGAAAGAGAAAAAGATGGTTAAAGTGCTGGAATGATAACCCATATGTAAATATTTGTTTGTTGTAAAGACACAGTTAGCAGACCAATGTCCTGGTTCACCTTTGCCTCAGCAGGTCATCGGAGAAAATCTGAAGTTCAGTTTTTATTAGAAAGTGGCCACTCACAGTAACATTTCCAACTTGTTTTTGAAAAAAATAATCTGCATTCAGTGAAACAGCTGAACCGCAGGTCAATAATAAAATGTCTTCTTCCATTTCTTCTATTACCCTGGACAATAAACAACAACAAAACATCACAGTACATCACCACCAACTTTTGGTAACAGCATTCGGCAGACTCGGTCCAGTAATCTTTCCCTTTTAAAAGTGCTGCTCTCTCACCTCCTGCTCTTAATAAAATAATAAGTTATTGTTTCTTTAAATTAGCTGTGGATTTGGTTGAGGAAGATCCTGTGTTAGTCCGGAGTGTCTTTTTAGTAGCAGTAGCTCTAAAATCCATACATAGCCTAAGACAACTTTGTCTGTTTACTTCTCAGCTTTGAGAAAAATCTGTCCACTTTTATAATTATGTTATCATAATAAAAGACAGTTGGAATGAAGAGAAATCTGTTCAGTGGACTTTCCCTTTCACCCTCTCAGCAGTTATATTTTTTGTCAATGCTCCATCCTTGTGAAAAAGATGACTTCCTCAGAAGCACCCGAGGTTGACTCACTTCCTCCTTTTGCTTTCTCTCTTGCTGTCTCTATCTTTTTCTTTCTCTCTGATGCCTTCTCTTTCTTTCTGTCTCAGGTTGTGGTTCTCCTGTTTAGAGTTTCCTGCTGTTACATTGTAACGCAGAGCTGAAGGCAAGAGGTAAGGTGGATTTTCTTTTTTTGAATCGGCAGTTAGTGATAAAATACGTGACGTGCTACAGCACCTAAAGTTTGTTGTAAAGAGAGGAAACTGACAAGAAAGAGACTTTTAAGTTTTTACTGTATATCTTAGGAGGGATATTGTGGTTAGTCAAAGTGAAACAGCAGCTGGGATGCATCTTGCTCTTGCCAGAGGTGACAATGGGCAATCTAATGGTGGGCCAACAGAGCCTGGAGTGTCCACATTAAAAACCTGATGGACTAGTAAACACCATGCGTCCCACTGGCGTTTGGCAACACAACAAACACTGTTGAAATCTCTAGCTCACAATATGCTCTGTGTGCCTCTTTGTATGTCTGTGTAATTCAGAATGATATACAGTAGAAAGACATTTCTGCACCCACAATGGGTGTCAAAGAAAGAAATGATAGAAAAGGTTGCATGCTCTTCCTGTTAGGTTCCTCCTCCAATCAGCTGATAGTTTGAGTGCTGATGCTTGCTGCTGATGCCCTCACAGATAAAACATGTACAGGCTACCTATTTGAAAGACACTTTTGAAAATATTGTCTGCAATTTGTGTCCATACGCTCAGTTTGAAAACAAGCAGCACATTCAATCCACGGCAAATATAACAGTTTTAGTATTTAGTGTTGTGAATTTTCAGCTTATTGGTTCATAAACGTAAGATCAACATAATACAGATCTAAGTAGCAACAAGCATCTCCATCCACATGAAAAATGTTTAGCTGCAGAAGTTATTGTTCTACATTTCTTTAACATGGCAACTAGAAAATCATATTTTATTTTATCTTGGCTTTTACAATGACAGCCTTTTTCCTTACAATATCATGAATCAACTTCTTTGTGAATTTTATTTGATCAGTACAAAGTTCTATTTACTGTGACAGTTCCCTCACAATCATCTGCCAATTGTGGTTAGTGGGATTTCAGCATAGTTTACTGAAGCCATCTGTCAGGATTTGTAGATCGAAGCTTTTGCACCATAGATCTATTAACAATTTATAATTATAGCTGTATGAATCGGACTATATTCCTGATCTCTGTGCTCTTTTGAAGCCTCCAGTGAATAAGAAGAACCTGGGAGGTCAAAGGCTGACGTTCTTGATGTTTTCACACTGTCATCAATGCAGAAGCATTAGCATAGGATAACAGATGCAACAGACGTCAACAGATGCACATAGCATAAGGGTGGAATTATCTTTCTAAACTCATCCCACCTACACGCACAGACACGCACATATGGTTTGTGAACATTCATACATGTGGATGCAGCTGTGAGGGTGAATTTGCAAGTTGAAAGACACACATGCACAAAAATTAAGAAGTGATAAGATTAGAAGAAACGTTTGTGACAAGGTTTTGAGTTTTCATGAAATTGATTTATTATCCGTTGTTTCATCATTGGACAGATGGCTTTGGGTTATTTGTGCAAGTCATGGGATCCTCTTCAATTTGAGACTGTTTCACTTTGTGCAGGGGAGTGAGAATGTGCACAGTCCCAGATTATATGTAAACTGACTGAATAGCCTTTGTTCTTAAATAGGAAATAAAATTGTAAAATAGAAAAGAGCCAAGGAAAACTCTCTCCACGTTTAACAGCAGCGGCACGTCGAATGTATGGTATGCATTGTGAATTTTGTAAACTACATAGATGAAAAGACTTGCCTCTACCTCACTACTCTATATATGTTATGTGTTGGTCTGTCTGTGTCAATTACATATGCATTTACACACACAAATGGTGCACACAGTGTCAAGCACAACCATGGACACCACAAGCACCTACAAATACACACATACATACACACACACTTATATGTGCACCACAAACTTCCCGCGTACTCATATCACTCAGTCTTTTACTGACAGTGACTGTGCCACTTTTGAGAATGGTGAGTGGGCGTGTTGACTGGAAACAAGTAGCAGTGACCCAACACAAGTCCTCTCAACCAAGACAGAGCAGCACTCAGTATGGAGCTGTTGACTCTACAGAGGAGCCTGTTCAAGCCCTCGACATTTTCAGAGTAGAGACACACGACCAACTCAACCACTATGGTTTGGAACTGCAGTTGCAGAAGGAAACCAGAAACATGTGTATGCTAGTAGGTTTCATTTCACCAAATGTGTTCTCAATACACTTGTAGTGGTATGCCAGAGAATTTGTTTCAGTTAATTGTGGATGTAGTCAATGCATATTGTGGATGTTTGGAACAATTAAAATATTGTTATATTATTAAAAGAACCACAACTAGAATACTACTGTACTCTAGTTGTGAAATCAAAGGCATATACTACTGTATATGTAACGCCATCATGTTTTTACTGTTGTGAGGGATAACTGGAGTGTAAACTTACTCCAGTCTAATAATCTCTACAAAAAGCTGCACTTATCCTAAACTCCAGGACTGTTCTTTTCAACATGTACTCATAATTTAGTTTATATAGTTAGTTAATTATGTGTTACTCGGCTTTGGAAGTCCCTATACTACTACTGGGGTAGCAAAGTCAGCCAACACACACATTCCCCAGGAGCTTTGTTTTTTATTTTTGTTGTTGGAAAGCCAAAAAATACACATTATATCTCATTTTTGTTTCACCATGTGGGAAACCCACAGGTTGATTGCAAAACTGCTGGCCAGAGGAGAGATTAATTGAACTGTAAAAGTGAAGTTTTATACCCACTCAATGTTCTGCAACTTTCCATAATGTCTCTGTCATGGTCTTGCATCCTTCTATATTTCATAACTTCTTTCTTTGAGATGCATTCCCTGTTCTCTACATTATAACCAACTCGTTCTTAATTTCCAGGGTGTTGAAGATGGCTGTGTGGATCCAGGCTCAGCAGCTCCAAGGAGATGCTTTACACCAAATGCAGTCTCTGTACGGTCAGCACTTCCCCATTGAGGTGCGACATTATCTGTCTCACTGGATAGAAGGCCAGCTCTGGTGAGTTTCTCAGCACAAACAGAATGAGCGTGGGCGTAAAGTTATGTCCACATGTAACCTGAACAAATGTTTGTTTTGCACTGTGTGTGACCATGAGAGCATATATGGACACTTCTTTCGTGGTCCTTTGTTGTTTGTTCTTCTCATCACCTAAGAGTTCATTCATTAACCGTGTGTTTGTGTTTACGCATGTATCTCTGTTGCTTATATGTGTACTTGTATGTGTGTGTGTGTTGTTAGGGATGCCGTAGACCTGGAGAACCCACAGGAAGAGTTCAAGGCCAAGCGCCTCCTGGACAGTCTGATACAGGAGCTGCAGAACAAGGCCGAGCACCAGGTGGGAGAGGACGGCTTTCTTCTCAAAATCAAACTGGGACACTATGCCAGCCAGCTCAAGGTAAGTTTTATGTAAATGTACCCCAACAACTGTGAGAACACAGGGCTGCATGCCAAGGATTTTTGGCTCACCTGCCAGTCAAAACTTGAAAAAATGCCAACTTGTCTTGTTCTCAAAATCTTTGACAGAATTATCAGACTATGAATTGCTCACTGCTTTTGATGTCTAATAAGACAAAAAAACTCCAGAGGAATCTTCAAAGACGTGAGATCATACAACTTCACCTGCTTAGACTCGGCCTATGTTTTCAGCAAAACATAGAAATTCTTCATTACGTGACAACATGAAAAGCAAGTGTTTGGAAGGCTGTTCAGCTCAACTGCCTCGCTTTCTACTTCTTAGAAGAAGCACATGATTCAGAAAATGTTTTAAGAACAGGTTGTGTCCACCATGAGGAAAACAACAGGACAGTCCAAGTGAGGGCTTTGGTAGCCAGCCAGCACTGCTATTTATGACTGTGCTCCCTGCTCACAGATCCGTTTTTCTGTTTGTCTTCTCCCCCTCCCGACAACAGGCAGAGAGTGAGGGGGGCTGGTTGTACCAAATTAAACAGCTGTTTCTTTGTATATATTTATATGAGTGTGAAAAGTGAATGTGATGTTATACATCTTTTCTGTTTGTCTTGTCTATGCCCAATCTTACCTTAAAATAAAAACAATGCAGGTGAACTAAAACCACAGATGCCTAGGGTTGTTACGTGGTGTATTCTTGTTAACACAGTATGATGAAAAAGGTTTTATTTTCTCTTTTCATGAAAGTGAAACTGCTACACTACTTGTCAGCGGGAAAAAAAAACAATATTACTGTAACACCACTGCACCACTCAGCTCTGGTGTGTGTTTGACAATATGTGTGAATGTAAATAAGTCATGTCCCTATATGAAATGCAACAAGCTTTGGAGATGGGTCTCATCAGGCTCATTTAATGGGTTTTAGTGTGTCTGCTGCATTGGCTCCAGAACCGAGAAGCCTCCTTGATGTGACTAAATTGGTGCGCCCTGTGTGTCATGTTCACTCCGCTCGTCAGGGGCTAACAGGCCTTAACACAGCACATGTGCTTCTTGTCTTCCAGAGCACGTATGACCGCTGTCCTCTGGAGTTGGTGCGATGCATCAAACACATCCTCTACACGGAGCAGAGGCTCGTCAGAGAGGCTACAAATGTAAGTAGGATGCATGTGTGTGTTGGGAAATACATTCAAAAGCTGTATATGTATATCCACACTGAAGTTTAAAGTTACACAGACAAACAGTTGTGGTTTTTCCATGCATTGTTCATTTCATAGTCTACCCACAGTCTGCACAGAAGCTCAATCACATAATGGTGACTGATTTACAGATTGGGTACTTGGATAACTACTCTGTTTCTTCCATTTACGCCCTCAAAGTCTGTAAAATGGCCTTGTTAAAGCAAGTCTTTTGTATTTCTCCAGTGCAACATTGAAATATGGAGGGAAGCCAAAAATGGAAGTCAAATATTTCACAGTTTATAACAAGCTTTGAGTTATAAAACTATAAAGCCAGCAGTGCGTAAAACATCTGACTCTCAGCAACTCCTGGGGTAAATTGATTTCCAGTCATAACATGCCTTTTCTATCAGTGGAATGCATATTTGGACTGATTGAATTCCACGCTGTTTAGTCTGAACCTTTAGGCACCATAGTGCT
The DNA here is from genome assembly GCA_900302695.1 of Helostoma temminkii. NCBI lineage: Eukaryota > Metazoa > Chordata > Actinopteri > Anabantiformes > Helostomatidae > Helostoma > Helostoma temminkii. Next base: position 82,871 of record OMLM01015830.1, on the reverse strand, counting down.
CTCGTTCATAGCTTTAACTGACCATGCAGTCTGTCTGTGTATGATAAGCACATGCATTTCCTCTTTGTCTATTTGTAATAGACAGTGTTCCCACTTTGCCTGTGGTCACTGGAGAGTTTACAGTCAGAGAGCCAAACTGCCACATAAATGAATGAGTGCATTGAGACCAGCTTGGTTTTGTGTCTCTCCTCTGTCCCCCATGGACATATCCAGTAGCTCAGCTCTCAGCTCACTTGTGGCCAGCAAGTTAACAACTATCATAAACAATCCAGTGACAGACAATATACGTTCCATGCACCATCCAGTGGGAAACCAACCTTTCCAGTTATTGTTCCCAACATTATAATTTTCTACATCTTTCTCTGCTTGTCTCTGAATTAAACTTTGTAATTGACAGTCGAGCTCTCCCGTGGGTGGCATGATGGACAGCATGTCTCAGAAATACCAACAGATCAACCAAGCTTTTGAGGAGCTTCGTCTGATGACCCAGGACACTGAGAATGATCTGCGCAAGCTCCAGCACAACCAGGAATATTTCATCATCCAGTACCAGGAGAGCCTTCGCATCCAAGGTTGGACCAGTAGACTTGCATCTTGTTGCTCTAAACTGATGCAAGAAGATGTTTGTACCGACTAGAAGATACAGTTCTTGAAATCAGCTATTTTGACAGCCATACAATTCTATTTTTATTTTATTAATTTTTTTTCTCGAGAAGAAAACACACTGATCATTAATTGAAGCAACAAGTGGCCTGAAGGTTGTGCTTCATGTTGTATAAGAGTTTCAAAATGTAAAATAGTAGAACTGAAAACATGGTTTCAAATACTTCACTAAATCACTCTACAAACACATACGTTTGACTATTGTCTGAACTGTTGTGCTGCATCTAAGATGATTTGAACTTTCCATAACTCAGCAACGTTTACATACCGTATTCTTTTCATCATTCAGAAAGCAAAATTAAAAGCTTGTGACATTTGCATTATGCCACAGCAGGTTCTCCTGAGTAAATCATTAGTACTCTATGAAAATAATGTACACTGAATGCACACATTCTCCCTCTCTGCCCCTCTAATTCTATCTGGATGGCATCAATCTGACCTTTCCGCAGCTCAGCTCACCAGCCTCGCCACGTTGCCCCCTGCTGACCGACAGCTCCGGGAGCCCGCCCTTCTCAGCAAGAGAGCCACTGTGGAGGCATGGCTGACCAGAGAGGCCAACACACTACAGAAATACAGACTGGTAAGAAAAGAACATTGGGCCTCTTGGAAGAACATTTCAATATTTCATCATTTGTCCTGCTTTTTTCTGGGAGATTTCATGTCAGATTATCTTAACTGCACAAACTAAATTGCTTCTTTCAGACCTGTTAAAAGTGTTTCTTTCAAGACCATTGTGTCTCAAAAATAAATGTGTTCAAGTGAAACAATATGATTTTTTTTTTCTTTGTGCATGTCCATTGTTTATTTGCCAGTCAGTGTGTCCACAAACCTTGTTTGTTTGTGTGCAGGACTTGGCAGAGAAGCATCAGAAAACACTGCAGCTGTTGAGGAAGCAGCAGACCATCATTCTGGATGACGAGCTGATCCAGTGGAAGAGACGGCAACAGCTGGCAGGCAACGGGGGCCCGCCAGAGGGAGGCCTGGACATCCTGCAGTCCTGGTGAGCACTCCTCTACCTCCCACCAAGATCACAGCCACTCGACTACAAAGGGTCACAGGTTTATAAGCTTGCAATTGATTACCACTGGGATTATTTCCAAAGTTTATTGGCTCTCAACAAGAGAGAAATGGGCAGACATGGAATGACATGTCTGGTTTTTAGGCTTCTCATCTCATATTTTCAGATGGGCTGTATTCGCTTTGCCTTTTTCTCCAGTCAGAGGTTAAAATCTTTTTTCATAATGCTTATTTGCAATGTGTATACATAGGCCTAATTCTTGCATGTCTGTGTTTCTGTGTGCCAGGTGTGAGAAGTTGGCAGAAACTATCTGGCAGAACAGACAGCAGATTCGGAGAGCAGAGCACCTCAGACAGCAGCTGCCCATCCCTGGCCCCATAGAAGAGCTTCTTAATGAACTCAACAGTACTATCACAGATATCATCTCAGCACTGGTCACCAGGTGTGTGTCACTGGCTTTTTCTATACTTCACAAGGCTGAATTTTAACTGAAAAACCAAACTGATTTAAGGGCAGTGTGCGTATAGAACCATTCTACTGTATGTGTGTCTTCAGTGAATGGGTGTGTTATGTCCATTGCGATGCCCTCACATGCACTCAGTGCTGGTGTTTATGCAAGCAAGTCCTATTTACACAACAAGTTGTTTTTGTTACCAAGAGAACGATATATATTCCCTATTACTAAATCTATTACTAAAATTGAATTACTCAATTAAAGAAGTATTCAATTTATCCATCTAATGATTTGATTCACATGAGTGAAACTACTGTGCATGACTGTAGAGAGTGTGGGGGCGTTTGTGAGCATGTTTGTGTTCCCTTGATTTTGCACTTATTGTATGAGCACCAAGGTATAATTGCTGAAGTCAGACAGTTTAGATCAAATCGTATAAAAGCTAAGTTTGAAGTAATTCTATGCAGTTGAATACTGGAGCAAATACTTGTTTAGCAGCTACTTTGTCAGAAACATAACAGAAAAGTAAGTGGTGTGCGGTATGTCTTTACTGCTCAGCCAAATAAATAGTTTTAATAGAGGTTGGTTGAAGATAATTGTAGCCACAAGCTGATTTCATGTTCTATTATTCCCATTGTTTTAATAGATTCTATCAAAACTACAGAAAATGTCTTTTTTTTAAATAAACAATTACCAAATGGTAGTTTTCATGTGGCTGCTTGACAAGGCACCTTTTGTGTGTTTGCCAGCTGAATGCTATTATTATCAATACATTGAATGACTATTGCAGAAAAAAACCCAACCATAAATATTTGATTTCATAACAACTATAATTCTAAAAATAAGTTTAGTTATATAAACTCTGTGTCATGTCCACATAAGTCTGAGGGTTGGTACAAACAATGTCCCTCGGGTTACTCGGGTCAACTAGAGATTATATTTAACTCATTACACCATTCAGCCATCATTCAAACCCATCTGATTGTGCATCAGTGCAGAATGAAGCATGGACAGAAAAGGACAGAAGACCAGGATTAGCTTGAAGAAGGCAATGAAAAGGAGTCAGAACTGAATGCAAATGTATCCGGAGGCAAGAGAATTTGGGGATCAACTGAATAAAGGAAAGTAAAGGAGACAAATGCATTTAAGGAACACAAGACTATATCCACCTTATGTCAGTGCATTATCTCTGGCCCCAAAGGCGTATCTGCCAGGGCCTTTTAGCCCTCCAGCATCTCTGAACAGGAAGTCATCTGAAATTTTTGACAGCATCCTCTCACACTTTCCTAGAAGAGATTCCCTTGAGGGACCCTTAAAATATTGAGAAGCCATGTCACTGTCACAACGATTTCTGATTGGCCACAGACAAGCCTGTGACCAGACAGTAATGCACTGCTATCACGCATAGCACAAGCCCGGTACAAGTTATATATCCACAACCAGATCCTCTCTATATTCCCTTGAGACCCCAGGAGTTTTCGGGCTTGGAATGGGAGTGTGCTGTCTTCTCATCACCACTTAGTTCAGCTGCACACCAGAGGGTTTGAAGACTCATAACAACAGTATGTGTTTGCTTCCTAGCTACCGCTGAGCCTTCAGGCTTAATCATTACGCTATGCCCCCTGTTCTCTAACTTACTGGTCTGTTTTTGTATCATGAAAATCAGAAGACAGCCCGGCAGAAAGGCAGACACACATTGTTAGCAGAAAGTAATTCTTAACTCTGTTAGTTTACTGATCAGTGATTAGCTTCATGGCATTCCATTAGTGCTCACGGTTACTAATAAGGTCATTTTCAAAGGCTAATGTTCTCAAATCTGCACGTCAGTAGAGCTTAAAGGAACATGTAGTGTTTTCTTTGTCAGCAATAGTATTTTATATGTACACCAAAACAAGTGTACATAATGTTTGATGAGCATATTTAATGCATTTCTTCCTCATAAAAGAAGTAAAAGCACTTTTTTTAAACATGCATTGTTTACATTACAGTATGTGCTTGCATCAGTTTTCAGCCTTGTGCAGTCCTGGTCAACAATTAGCTACAATGTACTAGAATGTATCAAAATAAGCTCATACATGTGTGTAACATGTAACTTTTGCTTCAAAAGAAACCAGCATTGCCACACTGTGGTTGTCTGCCTTCTCCAACCTGCCCAGTTGTGGTTTACATGTATGCAAGTCCAACCTCAATCCAACTGAATCCAACTAACGAAATTCCCTCCAGATACAGTGCCAATGACAATGGGGAAGAGGATTATGACCTTCACCTTTGACCACTAAAATGTAATCACTTCATCTTTGAGTCTATGTGGACAAATTTTAAGAAATTCTCTTAAGGCTTTCCTGAATGGGACAGACAGATGTATGGACAGACAGACATACTGAAAGCATAATGCCTCCAGCTATGGATGTTGCCGACACAATGGCATAAAAATAGAAGACAAGGTGACATGCTTTGAGCTTCAGGGCTTGATAGATTTCAACCTATCATGACATGACTAACTTTGTCAAAGCTTTGTTCTGCTCTTCACTGTAACTCTCATTTTGTCTCCACAGCACCTTCATCATTGAGAAACAGCCTCCACAGGTGCTAAAGACCCAAACCAAGTTTGCCGCTACAGTCCGCCTCCTAGTAGGAGGGAAGTTGAACGTACACATGAATCCACCCCAGGTCAAAGCCACCATCATTAGTGAACAGCAAGCCAAAGCCCTGCTGAAGAATGAAAACACGAGGAAGTAAGTCTAGTGCTTCAATCATGTCAGTGTCAGAAAACACCCCAAATAACTACAAAAAGGGCTTTTTGGATTTCTGGAGGTTCAGATGTTGTCTAATTGGTAATGCCAGTGCTTCCCAGCTGTAGTGTCAGTATGTCATCCATCTGCTTTGCCTTCTTTCTATACACAGTGTTTAGTGTTCCAGCTTTCTGTAGCAGTGGGGGCAGTGCAATGCACTTTCATTGCACCATTAAGATAAGGACTGTTAGTTTACTACAGGGGTTACAGACGCCCATGATGAACTCTGGCCTAGTGTGTTTCCAGACCTCACCACAAAGATATGGCAGGAACTTGAACAATGCCTCAGAGGAATCTATGGTGTGGATGCAGAATCCACATTTAGCCTGTTCCACAGTCTTGGACCACATTCCTCCTGACTAATAGAAACCTTTCAAGACTGTAGATCAGCCAGGCAGATAGAGGCTTAAATGGGTGAGCAATTAAACAGCTCCATCATCTGCTCATTCACATCTAAATCACTTGGTAAGGCACCCGATCCACAGCCCAGAAGCCTCTTGCTGTTGTCTCATGTGGAGAAGATGGGGATGATGGTGGTTTTATAGAAAATGAGTGTGTACATCATTTTTACACGCTGCATGTGTTTCAGTTAGCCACTGCCATCCAAATAAGAGTAATTTAGCTTTAATTTTTTCTAGCTAATAATTCTCAGCACTCAAGTGTTTAACAGCAGACCGCATACTGTAGCTAATTGACTCTCTCTATGATTGCCTCTCTCATTCAGTGACAGCAGTGGGGAAATTCTGAACAATAACTGTGTGATGGAGTATCACCAGACTACAGGCACTCTCAGTGCCCACTTCAGGAACATGGTAAGTGGAGTCTTGTGGTCTAGATGAGCGGATGAGTGTATGGTTATGGAAGCAACAGTAATAAAAAAAAGTGCCATTATTGTGCCATTCACGCAGCAGAAAGTCCCTAAACAATATTTGAATATGCAGTATACTAAAACATAAATATACACAATATATATTTCTTCCCTTTTCCCTGTTTCCACATCTTTTAGCCTCAGTACAAATATAAATATTTAACTAATCTGAATTAAATATTTCATTGCCCATGGGTTTGAGAGCAACTCAACCAGGAATACAAGACATACGTTAGTTGGCTCATAAATTAATTCATCATTATAAACTGTAATTCACCATCTATTGTCATTGTCTATGTACAGTGTGAGCATTATAGTACAGTGAATACTCCCTGTGCATCATACACATCGTTAGCAACAGTCCACATGATTAATGACATGCTAGATCTGGAATGTGACAGTAAATTATACTATCTGTGCACTGGACGTATGGTGTATTCAGCCTAACTGCACACCACAACAACAACTCATTCTTACATGTCATCTTTCATGTAGTCTTTGAAGAGGATCAAGCGATCAGACAGGCGAGGAGCAGAATCTGTCACAGAAGAAAAGTTCACCATTCTGTTCGAGTCCCAGTTCAGTGTTGGAGGGAACGAGCTTGTCTTTCAAGTGAAGGTAAGAGGGCACAGACAGACAGAAAGGAAGAAAGGTTTAGCCTTAACACACAACAATACTATCCTTTTTTATTACCACAGTAGTGGAAATCTGTTTATTTTTAAACCAAAATCACAAAACCTTGAATATCCACTCTTCTCTCTTCAGATCATTTTCCTTTCAGGGCTTCTCTGTATCTTAAAATACTCTTTTTTATCATTATAGTCATAATAACATGTTGCTTTTTGTGTGTTCAGCATCCATTGTTACCAAAAGCTTCTCTTCTTCTTCTGAACAGACATTATCGCTTCCCGTAGTGGTGATAGTTCATGGTAGCCAAGACAATAACGCCACAGCAACGGTGTTGTGGGACAACGCTTTTGCAGAGCCGGTGAGTAAATGTTTACCTGTGTGAGTGTGTGAGATTTAATTTAGAAATGGCTAAATTTTAGTTTGAGTTCATAAATACTGCATAAAACACATATTACTTAATCCATCCAGTTTTGTGTCTCAGTTGTATCTTTATTTGTTGGCAACGCTATGAATTATAACTTCTTCTATGAAGGCGTATTCTGTGTTTTTACAACTGTTTTACTACATTGGCTCCCTTTTACGTTGACCACATTCACACAGCTATGCGCATTCACACATGGAAGCTGTCGAGAACAACCACAGTCTGACCTTCTGGCCAGAGAGTAGCTCCATGGTGGGGTTGGTGAAGGAGGGGCTGGAGACCTTGTGGTCACTAGCTTGCTTGAAGTTTTAGGCCATCCCTTCTGCAAAATGGTCTGCTTTAAGTAATAATGTGGGTTCTCAATTACAGTTTTGCCAAGAGTTCATTTACCTTCAATTATGCAATTATGTTAAATTAACTTTTTACGCATATACTTTTTATTTCAAACTTTAACTGCTAGGCACAACATCCCTTTTCACTGAAAAGTACATTTTTAGTTTATGTGCACTGCAGGGTCCAAGTTTCCACATCAGACTTGCACACTTGGCTGACACCATGATTGGCTAAGCTAGTTTAAAAGTCACAGAATCATGCTCATAAGGTAAACATCTTAAACTAAGATTTATTGTGAGCACTGAAAAAGTTTTCCCCATTCAGCAGATGAACATGAAATCTGCCTCCTAGTAGCAACCTCTGCTCATCCATCATTCGGCGCAGGGATGCTCGAACCTCCAAGGGAAGTAACAAGAATAACAAGAATAATCAAAATCTGAAGAAGGATTTTAATAAAACACACATCAGCTCTAGTGGAAACATCGCTGCAAAATAATAAATACTGCTGCTATGGAAATAGCTGTGTATGCACTCATTTTATCTATGACTGTGGTTTGCATTTTGCTGCTGTCTTGCTCCTTTCAGTAAAGCTCATGTAAATCCTCTGCTGTCTCCTCTGTGGCTGCAGGGACGGGTGCCTTTCCTTGTGCCAGATAAAGTGCTTTGGCCTCAACTGTGTGATGCCATCAACATGAAGTACAAGGCTGAGGTGCAGAGTAACCGAGGCCTGTCTGAGGAGAATCTGGTCTTCCTGGCTCAAAAGGCCTTCAGCAGCTCGAGCAACAACCCTGACGACTACCGCAACATGACTATGACCTGGTCTCAGTTTAACAGGGTCAGCACCAGTCTCTTTCCCCCTTTTTAAAATGCCTACAGGCCATTTTTAGTTAGCCATTTCAGTTTTATGCATATTCTCTACATAGTGACTTACTATTGGTTATTCATACACAGAAATAATTCTTGCTCCATTTGCATTGTCCCGACTGCCCTGTTGTGTAGTTGACTTGAGTGAGAATGACTCACTGGTAGCCAGGTCTTCACTTTAATGGACCTGTTTGTCCACACAGTGGCTGGAGGCCCTTAAAGCACCTTGCAATGGCAGAAAACACATTCACCACACACACTGTCAGTCTCATTAGATTACAAGAACATCAAGTTTCAGCTGCTTCGCGGGCTTGTATATAGGCTACACACGTACTGCACAGTTTCACCCCGACTTGTTTTTCCTCTTTCTCAGATACACAACATGTACACATACAGCTGCACTCTTGGTTGAATTGTAAACACAAGTGTGATGAGGACATGTTGTTCTCTTTATTTTTGGACTGGGCAGACATGCAGGAATCTCAAAACCTTTTAGAACATGTATGCTCGAATCTATTCTGAAAAAAATTATTTTAACCAAAATGCTTTTGCTCTATAGGAAAGCTTGCCAGGGAGGAACTTCACATTTTGGCAATGGTTTGATGGAGTGATGGAACTCACAAAAAAGCATCTCAAACCACACTGGAATGATGGGTAAGGAAGTCACAGATATTTTTAGTCAGTTTTTCATCCAAGCTGGAAAATGTGGTAGAACAGAAAAAAGTACTACCTTTCAAGTTTGACAGCTGGACTGAATATTTCATCACATTGTTATCTTATACCTGTTGTGTTTGTTGTTGCCTCATCAACTCAAGTAGTGGTTATTTTCATGGTTTTCCACAGTGAGCTGGGGAGACTGGTTCTCACCAATAAAGTATAATTTCAGTGAAGGAGAGACGTGATCAGTGATAGCACAGTACAATTTCTAGTTTTTATTTTCTTTATATTTCCATATATCTCCTCTCTTTCTTTTAGAGCCATCTTGGGCTTTGTTAACAAGCAGCAGGCTCAGGACATGCTGATGTCCAAACCCAACGGTACCTTCCTTTTGCGCTTTAGCGACTCTGAGATTGGAGGAATTACAATTGCCTGGGTCGCAGAAAATCCTAATAAAGCAGGTATGATGTGCAAATGCTACGACACCAAATGGAGAACATCATTCTCTGATTTCACATTATCACAGACAAAATCAACATTTTTTATGAATTAAAGTCCATTGTATTTAAGCAATATTAAGCAGATTTGACAACCAGTGGTCAGGAAGGTATGACTACTATCAGCTACTAATCTACTCACACATACAGACGTCACTATGTGGTAGAGCTGGATGAAAAGGCTTGTATTTTCAGTGTTACTGATGCTGTGTTTTTCTAGGTGAGAGAATGGTTTGGAACCTCATGCCCTACACAACCAAAGACTTTTCCATTCGCTCTCTGGCTGACCGCATCAGTGATCTCAATCACCTCCTGTTCCTCTACCCCGACAGACCCAAGGATGAGGTTTTCTCCAAATATTACACCCCGCCACTCTGTAAGCAACCACCTGTTTGCACTTAATGCTGCTTCTTTTAAAATTTAATATGTCAGCCTCAAAGTCTCCGTAGTGAACAGATGTTGTAATTGCTCTGTGATGGCTGCACTTTCACTGTGTGCTTGTTTGTTTTAAAGCCAAAGCAGTGGACGGCTACGTGAAACCGCAAATTAAACAAGTTGTGCCTGAGTAAGTATCAAGCTTCCTGTTCATCTTTCCCTGTTGTTTGTCCACTCCTGCTCTTTTTCTCTTCTTTTTTCTGGTCCCCCAATCCCCCCCCAGTTTTTCCTCTGTGACAGCATTTAGATTTAATCACTAAATATTGGACCCTGAATTCAGATCAGCTATTAGTTTGCTGTTACAGTTGGAGGAGGCCAATTAAGTATGGTCAGGGTTCCTGAGCGAGCTTGTCTTCCACTCATCATTAGAGTTAAGCTCGTTAGTTAGCAAGCCCTGCTCCCTGCTTCTCTTCGCAGTTGGTTCACCCGCAATACAGAGAATGTCCGTAATGATGCAGAGAGGCCTGGAAAACACGCTGAGGGTAGTTGCTTAGGCAACTACTGAACATAGACTGATGGGCTTTTATCTTGTGTGTGTGTGTGTGTGTGTGTGTGTGTGTGCAGGTTTGCTACAGCTAATCCAGACCCAACAGGTGGGAACCCAACCTATATGGATCACGGCGCCTCCCCAGCACCTGTCAATCATCCTCATCCCTATGGCATATACCCACCTATGTGAGTCTATAAGTCCTTCAAACATATAAACTGTTCCGTGTGACTGTGTACTTTATGTGCATTTAGGCTGGTGTAATGAGTGTCTAAATGCGAGTGTCTAAATGCTGGTGACTCTCTCTTTCCCGTGGCAGGAATGACTCTATGTTGGACACGGACGGAGACTTTGACCTGGATGACACCATGGATGTGGCTAGGCATGTAGAGGAGCTCCTCCGGCGGCCTGTAGAGAGCCAGTGGGGTGGCCAGCAGTCCTGACCCTTGATATGCTAACCTGTGACAACATCAAACAAACCCTGCCTACCAATATGCCCCACTCACGATGACATTTCTCATGGTTTAATTCCATACATTTCTCTTTTTTTTCAGATAGCTATAATGTGAAATGTTAATAATGGTTGTGATTTTTTTTTCTTTTCAGCATGAAAACATGCATGTCAGTTAGTTTTTTTTGTGTCCAAAAGTGTTTGTAAAACAGACTAGGTATAATGCAAAACCTACAATGTTACAGTATTGTGAAAAAGACAAGAAGTAATGTTCATTCACAATGTGCATGCATTTCCATTTCCAGATTTAAATAATATGCTACTGTATGTAGTCATTTTAACATTTGAATGTTTTTGTTTTGTTATATGTTCTTCTTTGTAAATGGGTTATCAGTATTTTGATAGTGACAATGAAGTTGCCCTTTGACAAAAAAACTTTAATGAAGAGTTATGCTTTTTGCTCTAAACAACATAATCTGAGTCTTTGCTCTACAGAGTTACAGTTTTTCAAATCCATATACACTAACCTGAAGGAAGAGTGACTCTCTTTGCTCTCTGCAACTGACAGCACACACATCAGCACACGATCCGCATGCACAAGTGTACGATGTATTTGTTCTGATTTGCTCACCAGCTGAAACCCAGGAGGGGGGTTTTATGCACCTCCCTTGCTTTCACAGGGCTATTTGTCTTCTGTTTATACACAGAAATGCAAATCCAAGCATTTACCCAGCGCTGCCTGCTTATCCTCTCAGGTCCCTCTGGTCCCCTCATCAATGCTACCTCGCGTTCTACTCACAGTTACTTTTGGTTTTGTTGTTATTTCTGCACCACATCAGGCCATTAGGTACGATCATTGAGTTTTTGTTGTTGTACTTTCTTTTATTATTCGTGAAAAACGTTCTATGCTGTTCAAGGACTAATTCAGTTGGTTGTTTCATGCACACCTGAAGAAGTCTAGAGCCATGAAATGGCTGGTCGATGTTCCTGAATATTTGGAGCTGTCCTGCTCCCTTCTGACTTTTCTGCCTATGCGTCAACATGTTCCTGTAGCTGTGTCATGACACTGTGACAGAATCAGTATGTGCATGTCTCTGTGTAATAGCATGACCACGCCAGCAGCTGAACTTGCAAGGCGTCAATACTGTAGATAAATGTAGAGTCATGTCAGCCTGTCTCCTGGCTTTTGTTTTTCCTCCACATTATTTTACATTGTACATCACCTTTTTTCCTACACATTAAAAATAACAAATACATTACTCTATTAGAAAATGTTGAGACTATTACCCCACTGCCTGAACTTCATACACACACGTGGACAATGCTTAGTAGAAATCATGGACAGCAGCCTTGCACCTCAGGAATGAAACACTTTGCTAACCTGTTGTATAAGCCAAATAGAAATTGATCTATGTATACAGAATATGAACTTATTTTCTCTATCATAATTCTATTTTATTATTGTTTCTCTGGCACTCCCCCAAAGAATGTAACCCCTTTGCATGACCCTGTGGAGGATTTATGTGTCATTACCACCTCAGTCTAAGCAGAAGATTAGTGTCACCAGAAGTACCAGTTGAAAAAGGTCAGAGAACAACTGGAAATCAGAGAATTTATGATGTACTTTTCTGTTTGTCCGACAGACATTTCAGTATTTAATATATTCTTTCTTTTCAGTTCTTTATTTCATCTGTATCTCTTGCTTTCTTTTCTGTCTTTGAAATCTCAATCTACATGGGCAGTCTTGTGATACAGTATATCTCTCATTACCAATACTTTCATCATTTTTGAGCTTTGTTCCACTGTAGACTGTGTTTTTTGACGATGTAGATGACGCTGTGTGCTGTTTAATGTAATGTACCATGTTTGTGTTTGGGTTTATCACTTGTCATTTTCCAAGAGAAACAGCTGTTGAGTTGAAAAGAAGAAAATAAAGTTTTATAAATAATTTGAACTGTAGAAGCACATACGAATTTGATGTCACTACAAAATAAATGCTATTTTATTATATGTGCAGTTACCACAGTCGATTTAACTTGTAATCATCGAGCTCGCTTGAATACAACGTGGAGCAGAGTATCATCATGCACCTTCTGGATTATATTATTCATAATAGGTAGGAAATAAGTGATCCTTCTTAGTGGTTTAAGACTTCACGCTTGTTTGCCAAATAGGATACAGGGTGTTTTCCTTCTTCCATACATAAAACGTACTTCTCTTCCATGCTTTTAAATTCTTTAGACAGGCGCATTTCTGCCATCTGGTGTAGATAAGAAACATAACTCTGTGTGTGTGTGTGTGTGTGTGTGTGTGTGTGTGTGTGTGTGTGTGTGTGTGTGTGTGTGTGTGTGTGTGTGTGCACGTGCACGTGCACGTGC